>CM019066.1:24570920-24760920 GCA_009667805.1 Leptobrachium leishanense
TTAGCATTTATTTTACATCTATTACCTGTTCTATTACTTTTTATTATTTTATTGTGCTTGTGTAGAGGATTTTGCGCAGTTTTCATTATAATGTTACATTAAGCCAATTTATTTGTGTATTATAGGCTGTATAATTGCACCTTTCGCTAAAACAATTTGCTTTTCATTATCCTGCAAATCAACATTCGCTATATCCTTATATATAAATATATATTAAAAAAAAAAACGAGAGGCGTCTATGCAAAGTTTTCACGATCCGGGTCAAGTCATAGATAATTGTTTTCATTCTAAAAAAAAAAAAGGGGATAAAAAGTTTCATTATTTTCTGCTGTCGTAGCGTTCGTTTTTGTTAGTTAAGGGTAGTTATTGAAGGTGTTTGTTTACGTCTTTTTCCGTCCATCGTTGACTCAATACACAGTTAATGAAAATTACCTAAATGTACCATTCTTTGGGCCCTATTACATTCTTTGCGCAAACGTTAACGCGTGCGCAAAAACGCATTAACGCGAGGGGAAAAACCCTTCGCGCAGAACGTCGTATTACAATGTCCGCACAAAAAATGTGCGTTAACATCTAACGCAGGTGGACCTGCGCGGACCCTTTGCGAGCGTAATGTACTTTGCACGTCCTATACCTAACATTGTGAGTGCAAATGCGTTTGTGCGCTGGTACGCGGATGGTAGCACAAATTTTAACGGACAACGTTTGCGCGCATAATTTTAACGTCTTTGAAAAGCTGGTGTTAACGGCAAATCTGAACGTCCTGGCCGAACCCAAATACACCAGCCCGAAAAAAAAAAAAACAGCACAGTATAGTTACACATTCTACACATACCCAAACAATAAAATGGAGAAGTTGTGCGTGTTTTTATTATTGCTGAAGCATATATACTCAGATTGATTTTGACAGGCGCAAAAACTTAACTTGAGATAATTGTGGTTCTTAATTCTGATTGGCTGAATTGCGTGAAAAAACAGTCCGCGCACTGATTTCTGCGCGCAGCGTTAATGCGCAGGCTTTTTTGCGCTTCTTTTTTACGCACGCTAATTTTTTGACGGATGAAAAAATGCGCGAGGATTGTAATACCAGCGTTAATTTACGCGCGTTAGCGGTTAACGCTGCGCGCAAAAGAAATAGCGCTGCGCGAGCGTTTTTTGCGCAAAGAATGTAATAGTGCCCTTTATGTGAAAAAATGAACAAGATATAAAGGGACATTCTAGTAATTTTTTTTATAGTAAACATTAATACATCCTGGCTGATAAAAGAAGCATTTCAGCAACTTTAACCCTTTACTTTCTGCCTACAATCTTAATTTGCCTTTCAGCCTTCAGTATCCTATAGCCCTCAGCTCTATGCAATTTATCTTCCTTTTTCACACCAGGAGAAGAGAGGTTCTGCTGCTTTGTTCAGTGCTGAGATCAGGTTACAGGTGGATAGAGTTTTAACAGGTGACAGTAGAAAACAAGTATAAGTTGCTTTCTTATTTAGTTAAAAATTACGTTGACGTGGAATAAACGAACCACCTTAATGAGAATTTATTTTCCCAAGAACCACTGGAAGGACCCATTGTTTTTTGTTTTTTTTGGAAAATCACCTTTTATTAATTATACAGTAAATAATTATTCTGAATATTGTATTTTTTACGTTAGTAGCACTATTTGATGGGCAGAGATCACCATCTGCTGGCCAGGAAGTGCTACTGCAGTTAGTGCTCCGTGTTGAATTAGCTGGGGATCTGAGTTTTAGACAGAAAGTCCCAGCTGTTCAAACTGTTTTAGCCCCTCGACTTCCATGCCCGAACAACTAAAACTGTTGGGACACATTCTGGAGCCCAAATTTGAAACCAATTTCAATATTGAGGCACTAGCAGGTGCTTTTGAACATCAAGTATACTCAGTCGTCATAGTGAAGGGGTTAAGAGTATATTTGAGCACTACAAGAGTATCCTTTTAAGAGGAGAAAATCAAAAAACCCATTATTACAGAAAACATCCAGTTCCAGACAAAGAAGGGACAGTTAGTGTCATAGTTCAGCAGATCAGGGAAAGATTCAGGGATTGAGAGGTATATCTGGGAGTCATCAGTGTCAAGGGACATGTTTTTTTTTTAGAGATGTGTTGCCCAGTGGCGGAAGTACCAGGGTCGCAGCGGTCGCAGTTGCGACCGGGCCCTGGCATTCCGCCACTGGAGGGGGGCCCAGCGCCGCCGCCAGATTCCGGCAAAAAGCGCCGGAATCTGGGAGCCGATGCTGGCCGTCCCTCTCCCTACGCGAGCGGCCGCTGACATGCAGCTTGGCCGCTCACGTGGGAGAGAAACCACCTGACCAGCGCACGAGACCTCGCGCTGATCAGGTGGTTTCCGGCGAGCAGCCAAGCTGGATGTTTCCAGCGGCCGCTCGCCAAGGAGGACAAGATGCCGGCAGAGCCTGCCCTGGGCCTGGGGCCCCCCTGAGCAGGTAAGAGCTGGGCTGGGGCAGTATATCCATGAGCTGGGGGGGCAGAGCTGGGGCAATATATCCATGAGCTGGGGGGCAGAGCTGGGGCAATATATCCATGAGCTGGGGGGGCAGAGCTGGGGCAGTATATCCATGAGCTGGGGGGCAGAGCTGGGGCAATATATCCATGAGCTGGGGGGCAGAGCTGGGGCAATATATCCATGAGCTGGGGGGCAGAGCTGGGGCAATATATCCATGAGCTGGGGGGGGCAGAGCTGGGGCAATATATCCATGAGCTGGGGGGGCAGAGCTGGGGCAGTATATCCATGAGCTGGGGCAGAGCTGGGGCAATATATCCATGAGCTGGGGGCAGAGCTGGGGCAATATATCCATGAGCTGGGGGGCAGAGCTGGGGCAATATATCCATGAGCTGGGGGGCAGAGCTGGGGCAATATATCCATGAGCTGGGGGGCAGAGCTGGGGCAGTATATCCATGAGCTGGGGCAGTATATCCATGTGCTGGGGCAGTATATCCATGAGCTGGCGCAGTATATCCATGTGCTGGGGCAGTATATCCATGTGCTGGGGCAGTATATCCATGAGCTGGGGCAGTATCCATGTGCTGGGGCAGTATATCCATGAGCTGGGGCAGTATATCCATGTGTTGGGGCAGTATTTCCATGAGCTGGGGGCAAAAATAGCCATGTGTGAGCTGGGGCAATATATCCATGTGTGGTCTTGGGGCAATATATGTCCATGTGAGCTGGGGGCAATATATGTCCATGTGAGCTGGGGGCAATACTATCTTTTTTATATTGCAGAAAAAAAAGGTAAAAATATGCATCTTTTTTGGGGGGTTGGGGGGGCCCTTCATGGATTCTTGCACCGGGGCCCTCAGGTTTCTAGTTACGCCACTGGTGTTGCCCCTTGCATGTTTAAAGGTAAGGTTTCCTTTAAGTGGGCTTGGTTATATAGTGGGTAGGACTGACTCTAGCATCCTTTCTTTTCAGAGTATGGCAACTAGCTGTCACATCCTCGGCTCCTGTAGTGCTCCTGGAGGGTCTGGGTGACCGGCGGCATCGCTGGCTGGCCGGGTGCCAGGAGTTCGGGTTGGCCGGCTGGCGTCTGGAGGGGCGGGTCTTGGCTTGAAGACATGGAGCCGCCAGCCTTAAATGCAGGGCGCGAGATTCTGTTCGTTGCCCTGACGTGGAGTTATTCCCGCATTGCCAGCTGTGTTCACTTGTGTGTCCCAGTGTTTACTTGCCCAGTTGCCGTTTTTGCCTGTATGAGGACCCCGCTCGTGTTTGACCCGGACTGCCTGTTTGACGATTCTTTCTCTGACTCCCTTTGTATACTGGTTATGCTCTCTGCGGACACTGAGTGTATATACAAGTTGTTTCAAGCAGCAACCTCCGACTATAGGTCTGCCCTGCAGGGAGCTGAACTCATCAACCCTTTGCTTTGCCTTGCTAGTATTAAGTCGATATATACACGTTATCGTGCTGTCTCTGATTGTGGGCCTGCCCCGCAGGGTACTGAATCCATTGAACCCTCATTCTGCCTTGCTGAGACAAACTATATGGGATTCCTCTCTGTTGCCAATCCTGCCTGTACGACTACCACATCTGTTGCCAACCTTGCATGTATGACTACCCTCTCTGGTGCCAACTCGGCTTATACTTTTGACACGATTATGTTAACTACTGTTGTATGACACTTCAGTACTATCTCTGCCCTTATACAGTTAAAGTGCTTTCGCTCAGTAAACACTTGGTCACGAAATCATTTGCTACTGAGTGGTATTTAGTATTGGTGTTTTGTCTGACCTCCCTGGCTGGGAGTGCTAGGATTAGCAGTCCTGACTCCTGGAAAATCTGTCCAAAAGGATCTAAATCATGTTTATCAGGGGTGAGCGCTATAGCGAACGTGACACTAGCTACTTCCTAGTTTCAAAGCTGTTGCAGTTACTGGAGGAGAGAGCTCAGTGTGTTGCATCACTCCTCATAAGACCTTTATCTGCATGTGGTCTAAGAGGCGCACAAGGTAATTTACCTCTGAATTTGTTTATATTATAATGTTTTATATCACTTTGCATGGACAATGTGATTTGTTAATAATGTAACTGGATTTATGATATTTCTGTTGAACAGACATGTTCATTTTGCAAGACAGACTTGTAAAGGACTGTGTTTATGTATATTTGAACATTATTTGGTTTTATTTCTTGTAGTTTTCACGGTGTCTGCTAAAAAGAGAGAGACAAAATAAAGAGCAAAAAGACTTCCGTATGAAGCATGCCATTTCTTCAGACCTGTGCAGCTACAATCGGCATGTAGGTGGGAATCCCAAAGAATGAATAAATTTGCAAAGAAAGGCAGTATAAAAAGAAAAGAGGAAAATGCAAAAGAAGGGAAGAGATTACTGCCAGAAAGGGAGACACCAATAAGTGTCAAAAGAGGAAGAGATGTTGAGAAGAATTAAATATGAGTAATACCCTTTAGATTTCTCAGTGGTAAAGTCATTGGTTACTCTCATGGTCTAAAAGCCCCCCCACCTCCTCCATGGCAGACTTGAGGCCAGTCACATGGACAGCATGTAGCCACCATCTTGTATTCTAGAAAGGACAAAGTGCTACCGCCAGTCACCCGTTGTCAAAATGATGCAGAAGCACTATGGTCAAGCTGCCCACTTTCTTAATGTTCAGGTATTTGGAAGTCTGCTCTCTAGTGGCTCCTTGTTTCCCAAATCTCGGTTTCCATTCCTGCTCCTTCTGAATCTTATTTGCTTCAATGAATATAAGACCCTTGACTTGTCTACTGGATTTTGCTCCGTTGGTGTCTCTTGACCTGTGCCTGTTTTCTGATTCCACTTCAACCGATATACCATGTTCTCGACCACTGTCTTCATGCCTAAACATTACTGATGCCTGTGCCCGTCAGAACTTGACTGATTGCCTCTTCCTTCCTACAGAGCAACACACACAGCCACCACCACTCCAGACTCTGCACTCTGCAGTGCCACCCATCCGCCCTCCCATCCAGTCCTAGGCCCAAACTCATTCATTCCCCTCCACCTGTTACCACTTTATTCTAATCAACCTGTAGTGTGCTATTTTCTCTCTAGCCACCAGATCTACACTCCCCTGCTCCCCTTCTGTTTCACTTACCCCTGTCTTTCAGATTGTAAGCTCACGGGATGTCTGGCTGAGCACTTGTGTAAAGTTCTGGATCAGTAGGGCAATTATCCCAAAGGCAGGGCCATCTGTTCCTTATGTGTTTTAGTATGTCTCATGTCTGCACTCCACCATTGTACAGCGCTGCAGAATATGCTGGTGCTTTATAAATACAGAATAATAATAATAATAATAATGTGTAAATTCCAGACATTTTCGTTCAGTAGTTTTTCTGCTCAAACTCTCAAGCGAACTGTTTGTTTTTTAAAGAGTGAAATACAGGTTGCAGAGTGTCAAGAGAGTTTATGCGCTCAATTTATGGTGTGTAAACAGGTGTTTCAAGAAAATGAATGCAAAAGGGTAGTTAGCTGTAGCTAGCAGTAGTTAATTGGGAAGTTGGATCTAGAGAAGGCTGTTTAACCTCCATTTCACTACCGCCAACGGTAACCCCGAGCCACACTCGGGCTGGATGCATACTCACCTCCTCCTGCGCTCCCTGGCTGTCCCCCGCAGTGTGATCGCGGCGAGCTGCTTCCTGGTAAGGCTCCCTGCGAGTCACACGATGCAGGGGGGCGGGACCAGGCAGCAAACTTAGCAAAAAATTATAATACACTGTATAATGCAATGTGCAATGTTTATGAACGGCCACTAGGTGGCACTACAGGATAAGAAACAGACCATACATCGTCTCACCCTTGTTTTCAGACAGATTTCAGTGTTTGTTGTATTTTATTGAATATCATTTATTTGCATTATTTTGGATAATTATTTTTGGGATAATAAATTATTATGTCGTGTTTCAAACTTTATCGGACTCAGTGTATTTACTATTTTTTTTTTAAAATTAATTAAATAATTTATTTATAAATGATTTTACCAGTAAGGACTCTTGATTGCACAGATTTCAGTGCGTGATTCCTAATTATTACAGGCTAACTATGTACAAAAACACGTTTCCTTTAAAAAAAAATTGAGACGCTTTTAGACACGAAATTTTGAAAAAACTAGACCGCCAGGGAAGTTAAGGATAGGAACAACAGTATCACGGCAGAGGGGAGCAGTCAGGGAATGATACCAGAGATAGACAATTGTTTGGTTAATGAACAGTAGAAGAAAAGGGGAAAGAGATTAGAAAAGGTACACGTGGTGGTGGTGGTGGATAGGGGGATAGACCTCCTGATCATTTACTGTAGGGAAAAGTAAAATGGTCTTCTATTCCACCTTTAAGCCAAGGAAGTCAAACTCTGGACCTCCAGATGTTGGCGGCCCACAATTCCCAGATGTTTTTGAATAGATGGACAGATAATCATGGGAGTTGTAGTTCAGGAACATCTGGGGCACAGAGTTTGACATCCCTGATTCAAGCTTTAGGATGGCAGGGAAGCCATCAGAAGAGAAGTCACAATTATGGCTCAAGGATGTGTAGCGCTCACTCCCGGAGGAGCCGCTGAATTTAACCTCGGGTTAGTCTCTCCGCACTAGGGAATAAATATACACCAGCACTGTTGTGGATTTTATAAATTATATACTTTACTGGTCTCAATAAAGCGGCATATATAATGTAAGCACGGTATATAGAAAACAGGATTTCGTAATGCGAGAAACGCGCAGCGGTAAAAGAAAAGTTTAACCCCTTCGTCTCTGGAGTGTAAGTCCCGTGCAGGTTATGTCCCAAAAAGTGTGTGTGTGTGAGCTCAGGTACCCGGGTACTATATTCGACTGGCCAGTGAATGGATTTAATAAATCTTCGACTAGTCACGTTGGGGCCCTGTAGATTTAAGCAATACTGCAGCGTGCTTCGTTAAACTTTGACTGTGGCCTGGAAGGCCTCTCACCCATCCGCCAGACAATCTGTTCCGCTGCCCGATCAAGGACGTCTCTCCACTGGATTATACTGGGACCCTGTGCCACCGGATCCGCTTCTCTTGCTTGTCCGTCTTCTACAACAAGATCTACGGCCTACCGTCTGCACTCCCAGTGGATCATCGCGGTCTCCTTACTCGGGGTCCAATCTGGAACTCTGTGTCTGTGCAAAACCTCTCAGCGGTGGATTACTAGGTCTCTGGCAAGTCACTGTACCGATCCCCAGGATCGGCAAGGCAGCGCCTGCTCTCCGGCCTGGTAACAATTGCTCACAGTCTCACGTGCGTCTTACTCTGTTCACCGCTCGGCTCACACTGGCTCTCCTCCAAACGAGGCTGTGGATGTCCTTTCCTCCTTCCCCACCCACTTCCTGCCTCTGCCGGAAAGCATGCTGGAAAACGAAGTCCCATTGTGTCCAGTATAGTTTACATTGCGCTTGTCTCCCTCTGGTGGCCAAACCCGAGCAATACAGCAACAGAGTTTTAAACAGCGCTACAGATGATAGAACATCAAGTGAAAAATATTGGGAGTGGTGTTGCGTGTGAGAAGATAGAAAGAGTATAGACATCTCCTGTTCAGTTACTGCAAGTAGACATTAAGGATTGAAGACAAGATCATTTGAGATTCAAGCCATGTTGAAGAGGAAGGTAGTGGAGAGATTTTGAATAAAGGTCCATGGTTTGAAACCACAGTGTTTAAAACAGGGCAAGTTATTCTAATGTTTGTGGTGTTGTCATATGAAGAGAGAATATAATCCTGTCCACCTTGTGTCAAACAGCATTTATTTCTCATTATAAGTGACGTTGCCCATAAAAATGTCATCCCACCAAGAGGGGAAAAAGCGGGTAAGATGCAATATAACATATGATGCAATTTGCTGCGTGATTTAATGCGGTCAGAGTAACCGGCAGCAAAACCATTTCAAAATCCAGATTGTAAATATTTACTGACTGCTTGGATTGCTAGGAGGTTTAGGTCCTTTTGAAGGCACCAAGTGCCAGCGGAAGATATTAAAATGTGTCTGGTGGCATTTACAAAAATTTGCATTAACGGGCATTTGGAGATTACTCATCTAATGCTCCCAAGGACATGTGTGTGATCGGATTACATAACACGGTATCCAAAGCCAACTGCTAACTGAAGAAGAATGGACACTGAGGCAAACCATGGAAGCCAGATCCTCTGAACTATCCATAGCAAAAATTATGGTGGCTACATTCAACAATACATGGGCATGCTACTTCAACTATGTTTAAAGGTTAACCCCTTCACTACCAAGATTGATTATACTTGATCTGCAAGGCATTTTCCGGTTCCCCGATATCGAGTATAGTCGATATACCTTACGTGCATTGTAACAGCATTTCATTTATTGCGGACGAAATTCATTCATAATTGCTTTCAGAAGGTGCCCTCAAGGTTTTAGCACCATGGGAATGATACCCAAGTCTCTATCACTCTTTGAACAGCTAGGAACATGTGTCTAAAAGGCATATCCCCAACTGGTCCATCAGAGGACCCAATGCTGCAGTAGCTCATGGCAACATCTGTTTGCCTAATAAGTTATTAGATTTAATTCCAAATAGTTAATAATCATAAAGCCATCCACTGAACCAAGCACAACCCTGTGTGAGGTCGAAAATGCAGGGTCACGTGATTTTCACAAAATCTCAGTCGGAATAATGGCTCGGTTGGAATAAGGCTGAGAGTGTATATCATAGTCTTCTGCTGTTTATGTGGTTGATAGTCTTTGCAAGTACTCAACAAAAGCAGAGAAGGACGGGCTCACAGTTTTGCATACAGCAAGAAACTTTGATAGACTCTCCATTTCATGAGGAGTTGAAATATTGGAGCAGCTATTTTTTTTTAACCAACATAAACTTTCCTTTTAGGTGATTTTGCAAAAGCAAAATCAATTGACAACAGGTTCTGAGATCCAGGACTCATTGATGAATACTGGCTTGAGCCGAGAAGAGCTTGTTGTTTGTCAGTTAGGACACAAATAAACAGCTCATAAACAAAGTTATTCTGCTTCCCTAACCAAAGCTGTGAGGTGTGTGTGCTTTAGACTAGCTAAGTCTGTATTTGACCAGTACTCACACGATGAAGTTTGGCAGATAGCTTCAACTCAGCAAAACTGACACGTAGAAAGATGAATCCAGTTGAAGAGTTTAATGATCAGACAGACAATCTTGTAATAGTGTACAGCAATGCAGGTAAAAAGACATTAGTTTTGTCCAGCAGTGAGCATAGAATGGCTGCTATGTAACCAGCAGGAAGTCCCTTAGAACAAGACACAGAGCAAAGGGGTGGAAACTAGCTGGATACAGAAAGCTAAGGAAACCCAGCAGGGACAAAATAGCTATGAAATCAATAGCATGTAAGCAGCCAAGGCAGATTCAACAGAAAACAGAAAAATGTACAATAAATCCTAAATCATGGGGCATGACAAACGTATAAAACTTGTTAACCTATTTCCGAAACGCAAGCAAATCTCGTTCGGAATAACAACTCGGTCAAAACAGGGCCCAGAGTGTATATCACGGTCTTCCCCTCTTTATGTGGTTGATACTCCTTGAAAGTACTCAACAAACACACAGAAGGATGGGCTCCTGGTTTTGTAGTTTGTAAGACTCCTTGACGGATGCTCTATCCCATGAGCAGCTGAAATATTGGACAAGCTATTGTTTTTTAAGCAACATATATTTTCATTATGCGATTTTGCAAAATCAATTAACACCAGGCTCGGAGAGGTGCTCCTCATCGATAAATACTGGATCGAGCAAAGATGAACGAGTTACATTGGACCAGTTCTTTCTTCATCAGTTAGCCGCAAATTAACGGCTACGTAACGAAATACACAAACCATTAACCTATGCCCGAGATACAAGCAAATCGCAGGCAGAATAATGTCTTGGTCGGAATAGTGCCCAGAGAGTATATCATGGTCTTCTGCTGTTTATGTGATTGACACTCTTCGAAAGTACTCAACAAACTCACTGAAGGACGGGCTTCTGGTTTTGCAATCATCAAGATACCTTGAGGGACTCTCCATCCTATGAAGAGTTGAAATATTGCTATTTTTAAGCAACATATATTTCCTTTATGTGGTTTTGCAAAAACAAAATCAATTGACACCAGGCTCTGAGAGCCGGTTCTCATTGATGAATACTGACTTGAGCGGAGAAGAATGCACTATGTTGGAATAACTCATTCTTCATCAGTAAGTTGCAAATTAAAGGCTCCTAAACAAAGTCTACAAGCCGTTAACCTATGTCTGAGACGCAAGTAAAGCTCAGTCAGAATGATGTCTTGTTTGGAATAGGGCCTGTAGTGTATATCATGGTCTTCCACTTTTCATTAGGTTGATCCCCTACGAAAGTACTCAGCAAACCCACAGACAGATGAGCTCCTGGCTTTGTAGTCATCAAGATAGCTTGATGGACGCTCCATCCCAGGAGGCGTTGAAATATTGGACCAGTTATTGTTTTTATAAGCAACACATACTTTCGGTTCGTTGTCTTCTAGCACAGTCTGTTTGAAAAAAAAAAAACAATCAACCAAAAGGAGCATGAGTCAAATGCTACCGTAGGTTTTCACTTTCAGTCTTGATGCTTGCTCCAGGTCAATACGGAAGCCCCATCATGTGTCCTGCAGTTCATCGCTTGGAGCTACCAGATGAATGAACAAATAAGACATCTTATTGACAATCGCTCAAGGCTGAGTCAATTCTTTTCCTTTTACCTCAAAACGCGGTAATGTGTACAAATTACTCTTCCCGCTCCACAAACAACTAAAAAAATCTAACTTTGCCGCTACTGAAAGATGCAACATTGACGTGATGGCGAGATCATCTGGAGCATGTTTACCGAAAGCAGCTTGCTGACGCGAGAATCTAATATTACCTCCGACACCTTGACAAACGAAAACAGGATATTTTGCAAAACTCTTTGCAATCGGGCCTCTGTTTTCTGTCTGAGCGGTATTTTCGAGTTGCCTATTAATGTTTCAGCTCGTATTTCTGATGCGAAGGACGAAAAAAACACAAAAAAACACAAAAAAAGGAAGAAAAAAAAAAAACCACATTAAAATAAAAATGAGACGCGGAGGATGATGAGCAAGATCAACTACGCTGCGCCGGAAAACACGAAGCTGCACCTCTCAAGCAGATTTTATTGAAACGATTTTTTAAGTTCGGAGCGGTACCCGCACGTACGATGTGTGCCTCCTCTCCGGTGAGAATGATGGAAGCTGACATTTCAGTGCAAGGATTTGTCAGAAATATACATCTGCATGAAGAGAGTAGAGTTAAAAATTTAATCTGCAAAGCTATTTAGAGAGCGTATAGGCCTTGACAGGCCTCCCAAATGGATTAGGAAAACAAGAACAGCGGAGTTATGGAGAGGGGGAAAAAAAAGAAGCTTCTGCAGCAAGTAGCATGAAACTAAGCTTTCTTGACAGAATCAGTTTGCCAAATGACTTTAAAATTGCACTTTGTCTTGTAGGATTTCATAAATAGGATTCTTCTTTAAATGTCGGAAGGAAAAATAAAAGTTTTTCAACTTCTGTGATTCTTGTTGTGCCCTTAAACCAACAACAAACAACAACGAAAAAAAAGCCTGTCAAGCGGACGCCGAGCGTCGCCTTTGAAATAACTTGAGTAAAACGTTTTTCCTTTTTTATTTTTATACTTATGAGGTCAAGTGCAACGGAACACATGAATCTTTTTTATATCTTGGGCTAATCACCTCGTTTTTGGTATTATTGTTCAGTGTTGACAAACAGAATTTTGTGATGTTATTATTATTATTATTATCATCATTTATATAGCGCCAACAGTTTCCGCAGCGCTTTACAATAACCAAAGGGAATGAGGTACATATAAGTGGACATATGGTGGAAACAAGAGGTGTAGAGGGCCCTGCTCATAGGAGCTTACAATCTAGAGGGATTGGCATTGAGGAAGACAAGGGGAGTTTCATTGGATGTCAGGATCATTAGCGGTTTGGGAATGGTGGGGCCATAGAAGCGGCTTCAATCAAGTGAGTAGGTGAGCAGAGGGATGAGTTGCATCAGTGATTTGTTACGCTATTCTGAAAAGATGGGTTTTGAGGTATTTCTTGAAGGCCTGAAGATCAGGGGAGAGTTTGATAGGGCGAGGTAAGTCATTCCACAGGACCGGAGCTGCCCCTTTGAGAAGTAGGGATGTGCGTTTCGGGTTTCGGAATTTCGGAATTTTCACGAAAATTTCCCGATTCGTGTTTTTGGATGCGGCCGAATTTTCGAAAATTTTTAGATCAGAAAATGGCAGATCCGAAAAGTTTTCCGAGCCGAAACAAAATATTTTCGAATGGACTTGAAATGTGTCAAATCGAAATTTATTGCTTTGAAACGAGGAGAACAGACGTTCCGAAAAAACGAAAATTTCCGAAATTGCAAAAAGTCGATACAAAAAACGAGCAAAGTGACACGAAAATACGAAAAATGGTTGATATTCCGAAAAAAAATGTACACGAAAAACGAATCGAGCCGAACCGAATCGAAACAGAAATCGGTCGAAACGAGCCGAATCGAAAAGTTTAAAAATCCGAAAAATCAAACCGAAAAAAAAATCGGTGCACAAGCCTATTGAGAAGTCTTAGAGGCGAGAGTTGGCGGTGCGGGTGTAGACAGATGACAGGTGGAGATCGCCGGCTGACCAAAGTTGTCTAGACGGGATGTGCTTGTGGAGTAATGAAGACATGTAGGGAGAAGTTGAGTTATTGAGCGATTTGAACGTGAGCGTCAGTATTTTAAACTGTACAGGAAGCCAATGGAGGGACCGGCAGACGGGGGAGGTACGCGAGGTGATACATAACGAAAAGCATGGTATTGTAATTCTGATCTACATACATTTATATATATAACCTCTTCACTATCAAGTTGTTTCCCATAAAACCATTGCCAGCACCCAAAGGATTTACAACTTTCCACGGCTCACAGTGTAAAAGTTAATATACCCTTTATAAAATCCATTTTACAGGCAGTAAGCGTATTTGACAGGCTCCCCCGTTGGCCAAAAAGCGCTACTATTTGTATAATAATACAACTGGAGCTCCGGTTTCTCTAAAAGAAAACAAGGATCTCCAAGCTGCTCAAACAGCTTCAGCACCATGGCCGACATGTACAAGGTGCTGAAAGTTTGGAGGTTCATTCTGGAGCCCGTTTGCAAATGAATTTTGTTTGCAGTAAATGAAATTTCTTTGGCGTGCTCCACAACATGAGCAGATCGAGTTTACTCGATGTTGGGTTCTTGCAGGAGCTTTTGAGCATTGAGTGTACTCGACCATGGAAGTGAAAGGGTTAAATCTGGGTATACACATTATCTACAACTAAGCTTCTATGACTGATTCCATTAGACTTTATGGTTTATGGGAATCAGAAGAACCTTCAAGCTGTTTTTCGGTAGTAGTGTCCAGTTTCAGGGTTCGGTTCATGTCCCACCAGTGATGCTGAAATACACTATCAATTCCTCAAATGTTAATTTAGTCGACTAAAATATAACTAAAGCTAAATTACAATTTAATCAAAGGACTATGACTAAAACAAAATTAAAACTGGTTCCGCCCTAACATTTTCCTCTAGTTTCTATTAGTTGATTAAAATGTCAGTTGATTTTTGTGATAGTTTTAATCAAATGTCAACAGATTTTCATCAGGGTTTTAGACATCGACTAAAATGACTGAAATATCATTTAGTTTTAGTCATAAAGGACAATGATAAAAATAAATTCAAATTAGTTCCTCTCTAACATTTTCCTCTGGTTTTTATTAGTCGACATAAATGTCGAAAGATTTTTGTCACACAGGGTTATTCAAAGAGATCCGAATGGCTGGAGAAAGGTAACCGAATGCTGAAAATCAGCGTTCAGTTACCTTTCTTGGCCATTCGGCAATCCAGAGAGCAGGCAATATGCCAAATCCTGGCGAATTGCCTGTACATTCGGTGCCTGTTCGGTGCCTGTTCGAGGGCAGTGAAATCCCCATAGAGAAACAATGCTTCGGCTATTCAGAGAACACAAACCAGCAGTGAAAAGTTCCCAAAATGCCCTGCCATTCGGTGGTTTAATTCGGCAAATTTATTCAGGAGAATCCCATAGGCTTCAATGTTAAAAATATTCCTGTTTTAATTCAATATCTAATAAACCATTAATTATAAAATTCTGCAGTAAAAAGTTTATTTATAGATTTTTTAGGAAATTTTAATCATTTTTATTTTTTTTTAAAAAAGTTTTTTTAACTTTACTTATTTTTTCTGTAACAGCCCTTTTTATTATCATTCATAGGATCTTATATGTAAATTTCAGACAATTTCGCTCAGTAGTTTCTTTGCAAACAGTGCTTTACTTTTCAATCATTCAAGCGACTGTTTTCCTAATTTATTCACTTCACTCATCTGCGGTGTCGGCTTTTTCCGGAGGCTTCGCTGCGTGTGATCGGCTCCTGCTTGGGTTTTTCTGGCGTCTTCGACGGGTTAATCCAGATGTTTTTGCGGGTTTTCGCCGTGCATTCGCCAGGTTTTCGGCGGGTTTTCGGCAGCTTTTCTCTGCACTTCGGCAGCCCTGTGCTGCTTGCTGAATACACCGCAGGGTCGCCGAAATGGGAAAGCCGATTTGCACCGAATTGAAGAGAACGAAAAGTCACCGAACGTGCCGTGGCTTTTCAAATCTCTTTGAATTACCCTGATAGTTTTATTCATCATAACTTAAAGTCTAGTTTTGCCACTGAAACAAGTACTCAACTAAGTCTAGGACAAAATCATTGGTCTTCTAATTATCGTTGACAAACCGTCCTATACCCCATTGCTGTAGGACAAACGCAAATGCAGAGAGCACGCTGACGTCACCCTCTCTGAGACCAATTGCTGTAGCGAGTGGTCTCTGAGAGGAAGCCAATGGATTGGATTATTATTAATATTAAACTTTATTTATAAATCGGCAACATATTCCGTAGCGCTGTACAATGGGCACAGTATAGACAGGGTTACAATTCATAGAACAATTTGTCAAACCAGTACAGGAGGAAACGAGGGCCCTATTCCCGTGGGAACTAGAAGGAATCTTTAGAGGTGGAAGGGTTAGAGGTGGAAACAGGAGGAGAGGACTGCAAGGTGAGAGTGATGGACTGCAAGGTGAGAGTGATGGACTGCAGAGTGAGAGTGATGGACTGCAATGTGAGAGTGATGGATTGCAAGGCGAGAGTAATGGACTGATGAGAGTGATGGACTGGTTGCGTCAGTGAGTCGGGTGGTAGGCTTCCCTAAAGAGGGAGTGTTTGAAGGAAGAGAAACTAGGAGAAAGTCTGACAGTACGAGGGATAGCGTTCAAGAGGATGGGGGTTGCGCGTGAGAAATCCTGCAGTCTATCATGGGAAGAGGTGATGCGGGGAGAAGCTAGGCGCAGGTCACTGTTTGATCTTAGGGAGCGGGCTGGGTTGTGTTTGGTGATTAGTGAGGACAGGTAGAAGGGAGCTGAGTTAGTGAGAGGTTTGTAGGTCAGGGTAAGGATTTTGAATTTAATTCTGTGGTGGATGGGGAGCCAGTGAAGGGACTCGAAGAGAGGAGCGGCAGAGACCGAGAGGCAGGTGAGGTGGATGAGGCTGGCAGAGGCATTCACAATGGATTGTAGGGGGGCGAGGCGGGAGAGAGGGAGGTCATATAAGAGATATTTATAATAGTCAAGTTGGGAGATTACAAGGGCATGGGTAAATTGCTTTGTGGTGTCAGCGGTAAGAAATGGCCGAATTCTGGAAATATATTGGATCTGTGCATGCGTGCATCTCTGATCCATCGTTTTGTGCAGGCGCTACAAAACATGCATACGTAAAGTTCAGCGTCAGAAGCATCTACCCAATTATTTAAGGGCAAAAAAAGGTAACTTTCAACAGAGTATCTCTCTAAATTTAGGGAGACCCTAGTCATATGAAAACTGGCCAAAAACAGAACAGATCCAACAACAACTGGACAACATTTTACAGAAACAAAGGGCCATATTCCCCTGGATGTGAGATCCGGTATTATGATGATAATGATGATTCGCAACTAAGAAATGTTTAGTGATTGGGTTATTGACCCTGAAAACAGAGGATATAGCAGGTCTGTGTCCTCTGATACCGTCATGAAGCGTAAAGTCCTTTTCGTTCCAAAAAATAGATTAATCTACACGGTTATGTTATCCTGAGTGACAAATGGTTTATGAAATTGTCGGGACTAGGCCGGTTCAGCATCCCTCCCCAAGCTCGCAGGAGTCCTTGGGCCGTCCATCAGCTCCCACTATACAGGCCCTTTGTGAGCCAGGGCTGCCTTTGGAAATCACTGACTCACTGGTCGGGCCCTTTTCTCTTAGTGGCCCATTTCCGTAAACTAATTAAATATAAAAATTTGGCCTCCTCTTCTGCTTACCTTGTTTTACAGAAAGTGAGCTAAATCCCTGGCGGTCCTGAAAGGTGATAAAACGTATTCCCTGGTGGGAGAGATCTCTACCTGCTGCAGAACCTACTAATCACTCCCTCAGGGATGAGTCAGAGTGCTCTTACTGGTCCCAGATGCTGCGACCCACTGGGAAATTTGTGGGTGTCATAGTGGGCCAGTTCTGGGTTGTACCCTTACATCTGTGGGACTTAGGCAAGGTGCACAGGGTGTTGAATGGGCCAGGACCCACCTGGAGTCACTGGACCTCTGAAACATATCATGGGCTGTCACCTTCTGATGGCTACCCTGACTTCGACCTCGGTTCTGGCATCAGGGGCATCCCTCTACTGTGGAGTCTGGGCCTCCTTGGCATTCTGGTGGTCGGCCATGTCGCGTGTGCACGAATCGTGGGTGGGGGTGGAGCTTTCGGGTCTGCAACCTGAGTTACGGTTCCTATGGACACCTGGGTTTCTCCCTCTGCACCAATGGTGGAGAGGGGATGCTGGGAAAGTGGGGTTAGGTGACTGACTTGGCCAGCCCTGGCTCGCTATATAAACCATGTTCTCCACAACAGGGTGCTTACTCGTTCTGTGCTCCCTTGGTGTCAGGACGCCGAGTGCTCTCTCTCCACTTACACATACCTGTTGCCGAAACTTGCTTACCCTACCCAAGCATGCTCCTTTGCCACCCTGACCACGGAACAATCCGATTACGCTCTCTTGATTGCCCCTCTTGTTCTGCTGACTCGATATTTAGCCATTCCACATCCTGGCTTCCACGCTTTCCAATCCTGACAGAAATATAATGGTTTATGGACATTCTTCTTCCAGCAGTTGGTTGTCCTTTAAGATATTGTTATATATATTTTGTATATATTATGAGCGCGTATGGTTTGAAGGGCATAATTGGCTGGTAATTATGCTGCCGCGGTTAATGCTGCTGCAGTATAATTCCACTTAATTGCGTTTAAAAATAAAACTGCCTGTTTTATATATTTATTTATTTTTTTTGGATGACATTTGCGAACGTTCCTTTTTCTGTCAATATGATACATGATCAATAGCTTGCTGAAGCATGTGCGGTCTACTTTCCAAACCATCCATTTTCTACTTAATTAACAGCTGCTCGGAGAAGGGAAACAGGTGCAGATCTAGGCCTAAGCCAAATAAAACCGCCTGCAATTAAAACCGGGAGGAGAAAAAAAAATGTCCTCTATTGGAAAGCATATCAAATCTCAATCCACAGGGGCTGCCATACTGGCCTCAAAAGCCTAGTCAGCTGACATCATAGGGATGCTAATTTAAATTATGCAGACTTTTAAACAAAATGGCTGTATAATCAGTTGGCAGACACAAAAATCACTGTCTATTTCTTTGCATTTTTATACCAAATGAACTGCACGCAGGCCTCTCGTCGGTATTCCTATAAAGTGGGAAATATAAAATAAATAATATAAAAAAATCTAAATGAAACAAAGGAATATTTATTATTCTTCTTATTAAAGAAAATTATATTTATATATTTTTATATTAATACTATAGTTTCTGGTCACCGATATGAGCTTTTATTTCATAGTTACTTGTCAGGTGCATAAATTATTATTATTATTATTATTATTAAAAAACATTTTACATTATTAGGTTTTCTTGCAAGGGGTCCTCCATACCTCTCTGGAGTCAACATGGTAAAGTAAGAAGTTAATAATAACAATAATTACACTAGATTGCAACATGCTGCTGATTATTAAGAAGGAAATAAAAGCTCGTGTAAGTGAGTAGAACGGGTAAATATAATTTTCTTAATATTTTTGATATTTTATAAATAAATAATCCTTATTAGGCAATTTTAATATTTGGTGATTATTTAAAATTTTATTGAAAGTTATTTTTTTTTAATAATTTAAAATATGTGACGACATATCTCTAAGTCCCGCATTGAGCGAATATAAGGTTGATGAGAGTATTGAGCTAGGACGGTAGTATGGTGGCCTGCTCTACGGTGGGCCCCACTCAAGTCTCAAGTCTCAGATGACGCCATTACAGAGAAGACGATACCATGTGCAAACTAGGCTGATATCACCCATAAAGGGTGACCAGAGCTGAAATGCCAAGAAAGTCCTCTCTGCATGTGAGATACAACATCCCCTGATGGTTGTTCAGGCCTTGTTAGGCCTCATCATGAGGGTATAATTGATACCTCTCCTGGCACCTCAAGGAAGGGGTCCATGTCTCGATTACCCTGTACACTTAGGGCCCTATTACAATCTTCACACAAACGTCAGCGTGTGCGCAAAAACGCATTAACGCGAGGGGCAAACGTCTACCGCGGGTGAAACTGAGCGAACTCTACGCAAGCATACTGTACTTTGCGCGTCCTATACTTAACATTGTGAGTGCAAATGCGTTTGTGCGCTGGTACGCCGATGGTATTACAATCTATGCGCAGTTTGTAACACACAGCCTTTGCACGCATTATTTTAGCAACTCCTAAAAGCTGGCGTTAACGGCAAATTCTATCAACCCGGCCGAAACCAAATACACCAGCCCAAAAAAAATATGCAGCAAAGTATAGTTACACATTCTACACATACCCAAACAATAAATTTGAGACGTTGTGCATGTTTTTGTTATTGCTGCAGCATATATGCGCAGATTGACTTTGACAGTTGCAAAAACTTAACGTGAGACAATTGTGGTTCTTACTTCTGATTGGCTGAATCGTGTGGAAAACAGTCCGCCCACTGATTTCTACGTGCACGTCCGTTGTACGCGTGTCCGTTTTACGCGTGTTATTTTTTGACGGATGAAAAAATGTGCGAGGATTGTAATACCAGCGTTGTTTTACGCGCGTTAACGTTTAACGCTTCGCGCAAAAATTCACGCGTTGCGTGTGCGCTTTTATGTGAAGAATGTAATAGGGCCCTTAGAGTGAGGAAAAGTAAGGTTTTTGAGGGTCCTGAGAATGAGCAGCAGCACTCGCGTCCTGCTCCACGGTGGGACCCCACTTAGGTGACATATGGTTTAAGCTTGGTGACAGAGAAGATGTCACCATATGCAAATCGGAAGCTATCACCCAAAAAGGGCCGCCAGTCCCAAAATGCCATGGAGGTCTCCTAAGTATGAGAGATACAGCAACCATCAATGATCATTTCAGCCTTGTAAGGCCTTGTCAGTAGTAGGGATGAGCGTTCGGTTCGATTCGAACGTGAGTTCGAATCGAACATCGGCCGTTCGAGTGTTCGGCGAACGCCGAATATTATGGGATGTTCGCGGTTTGTTCGACCACGGACATTCCATAATAAAAAATGCGTCCACAGGTCTCCTAAATGTACCAGTGGCTGCCGGTGCATATAGGAGACCTGTGGCTGCGGCCCCGGCCCCCGTATCTCACCTGTCCTGCAGCTGTCCCTGCCTCCTTTTCCCCGGTCCGTCAGCTCCTCCGATCCATCTGGCCGCAGCTCCTCTCTGCCCTACGTCTTCATGCTGAATGATCTGATTGGGCAAAGTCCTGCGCCTGACTTGGACTTTGCCCAATCAGGGCTCTAATTCAATATTGAGTCCTGATTGGGCAAAGTCCAGGTCAGGTGCAGGACTTTGCCCAATCAGAGCTCAGCATGAAGATGAGGCATGGGGCAGAGCTTTAACCAAGCTCTGATTGGTTAAGGTTGGTGCAAGACTTTAACCAGTCAGAGCTTGGTTAAAGCTCAATCTTCATGCTGAGCTCTGATTGGGCAAAGTCCTGCACCTGACCTGGACTTTGCCCAATCAGGGCTAAATATTGAATTAGAGCCCTGATTGGGCAAAGTCCAGGTCAGGTGCAGGACTTTGCCCAATCAAATCATTCAGCATGAAGACTGGGGCAGAGAGGAGCCGCGGCCAGACGGATCGGAGGAGCTGATGGATTGGGGAACAGGAGGCCGGGACAGCTGCAGGACAGGTGAGTTACAGGGGCTGGGGGCTGCAGCCACTGGTCTCCTAAATGTCCCGGCAGCCGCCGGTACATTTAGGAGAACTGCGAACACATTTTGCATGTTCGGCCCCCATAGGTTTACATTGTGTTCGAGTTCGTATTCGAACATTTCGGCCGTTCGGCTCGTCGGATACGAACCGAACACAGGGGTGTTCGGCTCATCCCTAGGCAGGAGGGTATGGCTAATACCCCTGTAAGACCTCGAGCAAGTGGTCCATGTCCACATGTATAGTGAGTAAAAACGAGGTTTATGAGGTCCTGACCTCCACATTATAGCAAGACACTTTATGAAACATATTAATTAAATTCCAAAAAATGCTCTGAGATGTAAAGAAAAGCTTCTGAGGGTCTTACTTCTTTTATAAGCTTTTGTAGAAGTGATGCCGAAGAGCATCTCCAGTAAACAAAGAGTCAAAGTCAACATGGTACACCGCCACTGCTACAAGTTGTACAAGCCCAGTTACGGTTTGCTTATTCACAGGAGATTCACCTAATTCTGACAAATATGTGCAATATATATTCAATTTTACGACGCAAATAACCCTCCTTTATTTATAAGGTGCACTCTTATCATGGCTGCCAACTATCTAGAGAGGCCAGATCCAACCAGTACTTGTTACAACAAAGGCACGGCACTTCACTTCTCAAGCATGGCGACTTCATTGGAAACTCATCAGAAGCAATGTTATAATTCTATCGAGAATATTTTGAGTCTGAACATGTGTCACATATTTGCAATGTGTGAGTTGTGGAGGAGCAATCAGTCAATAGTGGGAAGCTTGATCAAGGCTCTGTGTTAGAACCGACACCTTGCAAGACTGAGCCTAATAAACAGGTCTAATTGGAACCGCTTGGTGCCACCAATTCTTCTGGATCTATGAATGATTATAGATGGCTACTTTGAGTTGTGTGGAGCCCATGTGAGGGATTTAAAAAGTGGCGTGTCACCTCCACCTGCGACTTAATTGGCAAGACAGCAAAATATTTATATGCCATAAGGAAGATCATGCCAAACTAATCTTATTGATTTTTTTGATTGGGTAACAAAAATAATAGACACAGGTGGTGCAGTAGACATTGCTTATTTAGAGTTCAGTAAGGCTTTTGATACTGTTCCGCATAGAAGGCTTATCAATAAATTGCAATCTTTGAGCTTGGATTCCAATATTGTTGAATGGATTAGGCAGTGGCTGAGTGACAGGCAACAGAGGGTTGTGCTAAATGGAGTTTATTCGGCGCAAGGTCTTGTTACCAGTGGGGTACCTCAGGGGTCAGTACTTGGACCCATTCTCTTTAATATTTTTATTAGTGATATTGCAGAAGGTATTAATGGAAAAGTATGTCTTTTTGCTGATGACACAAAGATTTTGCAACAGGGTTGACGTTCCTGGAGGGATCAGCCAAATGACAAATGATTTAGGTAAACTAAAAAAAAATGGTCAGAGCTGTGGCAATTGAGTTTTAATGTGGATAAGTGCAAGATAATGCACCTGGGACGTAAAAACCCAAGGGCTGAATATAGAATATTTGATACAGTCCTAACCCCAACATCTGAGGTTGGGATTTAGGGGTTATTATTTCAGAGGATCTAAGGGTAAGTAGTCAATGTAATAGAGCAGCAGGAAATGCTGGCAGAATGCTTGGTTGTGTAGGGAGAGGTATTAGCAGTAGGAAAAGGGAAGTGCTCATGCCACTGTACAGAGCACTGGTGAGACCTCACTTGGAGTACTGTGTGCAGTACTGGAGACCGTATCTCCAGAAGGATATAGACATCTTAGAGAGAGTTCAGAGAAGGGCTACTAAAATGGTGTACGGCTTGAAGGAGAAAAGTTACCAGGAAAGGCTTAATGATCTTAACATGTACAGCTTGGAAAAAAGACGAGACAGAGGAGATATGATAGAAATATTTAAATACGTAAAGGGAATCCACAAGGTAGAGGAAGGGAGTATATTTAAAAGGAAACAAAGTAGCAAAACAAGAGGACATAGTCTTAGATTTAGGGGCAAAGGTTTAAAAGTAACATCAGGAAGCATTATTTTACTGAGAGGGTGGTGGATACATGGAACAGTCTTCCAGTTGAAGTGGTAGTAGAGGCCAAAACAGTGATTGAATTTAAGCAGGCATGGGATAGGCATAAGGCTATCCTAAACAAAAGATAAATCCAGGTAAAGTATCCATGTAATTGGGCAGACTAGATGGGCTGAAAGGTTCTTATCTGCCGACATTTTCTATGTTTCTATAAGCAGATGGTATAAGCGAGTCCACACGACCAGTCCATCGTTGATGATTAGCAGCTGGGTGGAGTAGAGGTAACATCACTGCTCTATAACCGTGGAGACACAGGTTCGATCCTGACAAGAGCACCTCTCCAGTAAGTGTCCTTGGGCAAGACACCTAACGGTACATACTCGCCACCCAGGACATACTTGAAAATGAGAGAAATCTCAATTTATCCATCCTGGAAAAAACGTTCTAAAAAAAAAATGCAATTTTTTATCTGTAGCTTTTAAAAGTTAAACATAGTATCTTTTTAAATATTTTATTTATCTGACATTTTCTATATGTGGGAAAACGATATATTTTCTGTATATATAAAATACCGTATTGAGCAATCAATTGCATAGCACTAAATGCGGGGCTGGATTTCTATGTAGGCAGAGTAGGCATGTACCTACAGGCACCTGCCACAAGAGGGCTCCTTGTTCTGTAATATTTAAAAAATATATATTTTAGAATTATTTAAACACCTGTATTTCTGGAGCCATGTGAGCTAGAAGGACATATAAGGTATCGTTGGAAAGCCCAGAGTATTGTCTTTCTAATGAAACCACAGAAATAAATAAAATGTACATGTTTTTTTCAAAGGCATATCTTAACATAAGTCCATAAGTCGGAGGAGGGGGTAGGGAGGATTGATAATGCCATATCCCCACCCCGACACTATTATTAATAGCCCCTTCCTACCGAGCATAGGTGGGGGATGGACGGTAGACACATGTCCACCCAACATGTCTATAACGCCTCACCCAACACTTCGAGGTCATGGGGAGAGAGGACGACAAACAGGGTAATTCAAAGAGATCCGAATGGCTGGAGAAAGGTAACCAAACTTTGAAAATCAGCGTTCGGTTACCTTTCTTGGCCATTCGGCTATCCAGAGAGCAGGCAATTCGCCAAATCCTGGCGAATTGCCTGAACATACGGTGCCTGTTTGGTGCCTGTTCGAGGGCAGTGAAATCCCCATAGAGAAGCAATGCTTTGTCTATTCAGAGAACAAAAACCAGCAGTGAAAGGTTCCCCTAATGCCCTGCCATTCGGTGGTTTAATTCAGCAGGTTTATTCAGGAGAATCCCATAGGCTTCAATGTTAAAAATATTCTCGTTTTAATTCAATATCTAATAAACCATTCATTATAAAATTCTGCAGTAAAGAGTCTCTTTATTTATAGATTTTTTAGGATATTTTAAGCATTTTTTGGGATTTTGTTTTAACTCTACTTATTTTTTCTATAACAGCCCTTTTTATTATCATTCCCTGGACCTCATATGCAAATTTCAGACATTTTCGCTCAGTAGTTTCTTTGCAAACAGAGTTTCACTTTTCAAACATTCATACAAACTGTTTTTTTAATTTATTCACTCGCATTTATGCATTTATGCATTCGTCTGTGGTGTCAGGTTTTTCCGTGGCTGCTCTGCGTGCAATCGGCTCCTGCTCGGGTTTTTCTGGCGTTTTCGGCAGGTTAATCCAGATGTTTTTGAGGGTTTCTGTGTGCGTTCGCCCTTGTTTTGCGGTGAGTTTTCGGCGGGTTTGCAGCGAATTTTCCCTGCAATTCGGGGACCCTGTGGTGCTTGCTGAATACACCGCAGGGTCGCCGAAATGGGATCGCCAAATCGAACCGAATTGAGGAGAAGGAAAAGTCACCGAACGTGCGGTGACTTTTCGATTCTCTATGAATAACCCTGTATATTTTATCACTGAAATTGTTTTATAGACACGTAGAACACTGACATGTACGTCGCGTTACCATCTCGGTTACATTTTGCCTTGCTGTAATGATACGTGTGATTACTAAAAGCATATGTATACTTTTTTTTTTAAAAAAGTGTTAAGTGGTATAAGTGTATGCCAAATTGTGATTTAAACGAAGAGTGGCACTAGCAGACATTTCCACATCAGCTTGTTACACATCTGGTCCACAGCAAACAAACAGAAGATTTATTCTGTCAGTGAGATCATTTATCATTCCTTTTCATGCTTCAGAAGGAGCCTGTACCTGTCAGTCACTAAAGCACTAGGCTTTTGGTGACTGGGCTCTGTTGCTCTTACACTGACTAGCCTTGATCTAAGACTTCTAAGGAGGCTTGTGTGCACCGGCTCCACCTGGGAGACCGCTACCCATGCCAAGTTCATTTCCATGCATAGTCTTATAAAAAAAATATAAAAAAAATAATAAAAAAAATATCTAAAAAAATAAAATAAAATAAAAATCCCCTCCAGGAATGAATTTAAACATCTGCTCATACGTGAAGGAAGACTGATCTGGAGATTATTAAATAAATGGCAATTGAACATTTCCCGCGACTTGAAGAAATTAATTAGATTTTTTTTTTAAAAAAAATATAAATTTAATTTCTTCATTAGTAACAATGTTATTAAATAGCGGTACGTCTAAAGAGTTGAATTGAATTTAATTCTATTAAATATTTAAATTCGATTGTATTTATATAATAATACATATTTATATTATATTTATAAATTATTATGAAATCTGTTACAGAGATCTCATAAATATATTCAATATCTAAGCTTACTTGTTTATTTATGTTAATTTTGGAAACAGCCGTCACTGCGAAGATTTACACAGACATCAATCTCCACTTTGAACGATGAAAAAGCTTAATATTACCATTGCTGTGGCTTTACTTTGTGAAGACGGTCATTTTATTAACTTTTTGTGATTTTAAAGGGTCAGTCTACTGGTTTAATGTTTAATTATGAAATAAACTCAGTCTAGAAAAAAAGCATAGTTTTAGTAATTAGTAATCTCGTTTCCTAAAGCTCAACCTCTCCAAAACTGAACTTCTCGTCTTCCCTCACTCTGAAGCCAACATTCCTGCTCCTATTTCCCTTCAGGTGAATGGTGCCACCATTACTTCTACCTCTCAGGCTCGCTGCCTCAGGGTCCTTTTTCGACTCTGATCTCTCCTTTACTCCTCACATTCAGTTACTAACTAAATCTTGCTATTTCCACCTAAAAAACATTGCACGCATCCGCCCCTTTCTTAAGCAGGACTCTGCTAAAATGCTCATCCAAGCTCTTATTATCTCCCTCCTTGACTACTGTAACCTCCTTCTCGTTGGCCATAAGAGATCCCAGATTCTCCCTCTGCAGTCTGTTATGAATGCCTGTGCCAGGCTCATCCACCTCACCTCCCACATCTCTCAGACCTCACCTCCCGCACCTCTCACACTTCACCCCTTTGTCAATCCCTACACTGGTTCCCTGTTTCCTTTTAGAATCCGATTCAAAGTACTGGTGCTCACATACAATGCTCTCCATAACCGCGCCGCTGCCTACATCTCCTCCCTTATTAGCAGGTACATCCCATCCTGACCACTTTGCACTGCCAATTATCTGATGCTATCAGCTCCTCGTAGCCGCACCCCCAACTCTCATCTTCAGGACTTCTCCCGAGCTGCCCCTTTCTAAGGAACTGTAGCACTCACTCCCGTAGGAGCCCCTGAATTTAACCTCGGGTCAGTCTCCCCGCACTAGGGAATAAATATACACCAGCACTGTTGTGGATTTTATAAGTTATATAGTTTACTGGTCTCGAATAAACTGGCATATATAAAGATATAAAGTAAACACGGAATATATATATTTACAGGAATTTGTAATGCGAGAAATGCGTAGCGGTAAAAAAGGAAATTTTAACCCCTTCGTTGCCGGAGTGTAAGTCCCGTACAGGTTGTGTCCCAAGAAGGTGTGCATGTATGTGTGTATTGGTACCCGGGTACTAGATTCAACCGGCCAGTGAATGGATTCCGTGTATCTTCGACTAGTCACGTTGGGGCCCTGTAGATTTAAACAACTGCAGCGTGCTTTGGTAACTTTAATGTGGCCTGGAAGGCCTCTCACCCATCCGCCAGACAAACTGCTCCCCTGCTTGACCAAGGACGTCTCTCCGCTCGATTTGGCTGGGACTCTGTGCCACCGGATCTGCTGTTCTTGCTTGTCCGTCTTTACAACAAGATCTTTAGCTCACCGCCTGCACTCCCATTAGATCATCGCGGTCTCCTAACTCGGGGTCCAATCTGCAGCTCTGCATCTTTATAAAGTTCTCAGCAGTGGATACTAGGTCTCTGGCAAGCCACTGAAACCGATCTCCAGCGTCCGCAATGCAGCACCTACTCTCCGGCCTGGTCGCAATCGTTCCCTGTCTCACGTGCGTCTAGTTCTCTTCACCTCTCGGCGCGCTCTGCTCTCCTTCGCAAGAGGCTGCAGATGTCTGTATGTTCTCCCCACCCACTTCCTGTCTCTGCCCCAAAGCATGCTGGAAAACGTAGTCCCAATGTCTCCAGTATAGTTAACATTGCGCTTATCTCCCCCTGGTGGCCAAAAATGGGTAATTACAACAACAGAACTATAACAGCGCTACAGAACATTATCCCCTGCAACATCAGACTTAGATTAAAAGTAACCCTAACCCTAAAACTAACACGGGTAACAAAAGTAACAATAGAAATAAAACAATTTAAAAGCTTAACAGGGTTATTCAGAGAGAGCCGATCTTGCCCTAAAATGGTACCGAACACTGAATTTCCCCGTATGGGAAAATCGAATTCCCCGACCCTGCAGTGAATTTGGCATTCATCGCAGGGTCTTCAAACTGCAGGGAAAATCCGCCGAACGCATCCGTAAAACCGCCACATCGAACGAAAAAACTACTGATGACAAATGGGGTAAAAAAAACAAAAGAGTAAACACTGCAACTTTTAAAAGCTGTTTGCAAAAAACCTACTGCACAAAAAATGCCTGGAATTAATAAATAAGGTCCTTAGGATAATAATAAAAAGGTCTGTTACAGAAAAAATACATATTTTAATATTGAAGCCTATGGGATTCGCCTGAATAAACCTGCTGAATGAAACCACCGAACAGCAGGGCACGTCGGCAACTTTTCTCTGCTGTTCGGTGTCTCTAAATAGATTAACCATTGCTTCTCGATGGGGATTTCACTGCTGTCGAACAGGCACCGTATTTCGCTGGCAATTCGCCAATATTTGGCGAACTGCCTGCTCTCTGAATAGCTGAATGGCCCCGAAATGGCTCTGTACGGGGAAATTCACTGTTCGGTGCAATTTCGGGGCCAGTTCAACACTCTGTGAATTGCCCCTATAATCTTTTTAAAGTGGTCAGGATGTGAGGCGTGCCCCCCCTTCTGGCTTCCCTGATCTGGCGAAAACTCTTCCACTTCATCAAAAGTTTCTTACACCCACACAGCTTCACCAGCAGCCGGCATTTTGATTTTCCAGGCTGCTGGTCACCAGATTGGGCACTAGTGTCAGCACGCAGAGAGAGGCCGGCGTCACCCTCTCTGAGACCAAGCCCGATATGGAGCTTTCTCAGAGAGGCAGCCAATGGATCGGATCTGGGCATGCAAGCGCAGCTCCGATCCATAATTTTGTGCAGGCGCTACGGAACTTGCATAAGTATGGCGCGCAAGTCCGTAGCGGTGTGCAATTTGCGGTGTCTGCACTGCACAAGCTGCGTAGGAGTGCAAATTGCGCGGAAAAGCTTCAGGGACCTCCAGGTTCGGGAGTCCCTGAGACGAAGAAGAGGAACAATGTGCGGTGAGGGCGAAAAGGTGACTAAAATCACCCAAAAATAAATAAAATATATGGGCCCCTATTCCATTCTTCGCACAGTGCATTTTGCGTGCGTAAATGCGCATTTTCGCGAGGGGCAAAACCCTTTGCGCTGAACGTCGTATTGCAACGTTCGCGCAAACGATGCGCGTTATCGTTTAACGTGGATGGACTTGCGCGTGCGTGATGAACTGCGCGCGTCCTATACTTAACATTGTGAGCGCAAATTGGTTCGTGCGCTGGTACTCGGATAGTATTACAATCGATGCGCATCTTTTTACGAACGACGTTTGCGCGCATGTTATTATTATTCTTTATTTATAAAGCGCCAGCATATTCCGCAGCACTGTACAATAAGCACATTATTTTAACGTCTTTGAAAAGCTGGTGGTAACTGCAAATCGGAACGTTTTGGCCGAAACGAAAAACACCAGCACGAAAAAAAAAATACAGCACAGTATAGTTACACATTCTACACATACCCAAACAAAAAAAATTGTGAATTTGTGCGTGTTTTTATTATTGCTGCAGCATGTATACTCAGATTTACTTTGACAGGCGCGAAAACTTAAGTGAGTCAATTAAGGTCAATTGATGTAAATTAAGGTTCTTAGTTCTGATTGGCTGAATCCCGTGAAAAAAACAGTCCTCACACTGATTTACGTGTGCAACGTTACTGCGTGCGTATTATACTTCGTTTTGCGCCTCGTTTTTACGAACGTTATTTTTTGACGGATGAGAAAATGCGTTCGGATCGGTATACCATGTTAATTTTCGCGCGATAACGCTGGACGATGCGCGCGAAGAATGTGATAGGGGCCATAATTGGGCAGAGGCGGTCAGCAACATCTGCCCAATTATTTAAGAGCAGGAGAAAGCGAACTCTGTTTTTTTATATTATATCTCTTTAAGGGTACAGTGGCAGAAAGCTTTATAGGTGAGCTCTTATGAGGAACGTTGCCGAAGAATTGACAGAGGGATAAGGAAGCTAAGCCTGACAGCAGTCTTTATTCATGCTATATGATGACTACTAGCTTTTTCTCTGAACTCAGAAAACAGGCGATTGTTTAGTGTGAAAATTCGTCCTTAAAGTCTCGGCTGAAATTGTCTTAGATGAGATAAAAGTTCGATTTATATAAGTGTCGGTGGAAGAAACAAAGAGGCGAATAGATGTCTGCCTTTGAGCGAACATATAAGTACAAGATAAAGGAAGAGCAACACTTCAACAGCAAATAAAATAAAAAAAAACAATAAAAAGAAATAAACAAAAACGAAACTTTATACAAGCGTCACCGTTCACAGGAATAAACCTCTTCGCAAAAGTATTTAGGAAGCCAATGTCAAAACAGGCACAAAAGAAGGTTCCCTAAATGCTGTCAAATGATTATTTTCAACTATAAATAAATATTAACCCCTTCACTACCATGATCATGTATACACGATCAGCAATAGCAGGCACAGAAGCTCGAGACTGTCTTACGTTTTAAAACAAAGGGGAATGTGTCTGCTTGACATCTCCCCATCTGATCCTGCAAGGACACCAGAACTGCTGTAACTGCTTTTGGCCAGCAGATGGCGACATCTCCCTGCCAAATAGGTTATTACACTAAAGGGGTTATTCAGAGAGCGCCGAATGGGCAGCGGAATTGCACCGAACAGTGAATTTCCCCATACGGTGCAATTTTGTGGCCATTCGGGTATTCAAAATGCTGGCAATTCGCCAAATATTGGCGAATTGCCTGCGAAATACGGTGACCTTTGGCAGCAGTGAAATCACCATAGAGAAGTAATGGTTAATCTATTCAGAGAATACCGAACAGCAGTGAAATGTCAATGAAATGTCCTGATTTTCGGTGGTTCCATTCGACAGGTTTAAACAGGCGAATCCCATAGGTTTCAATTTTAAAAAATTTCAGTTTTTCTTAACCCTTTCACTGCTGAAGACGTTTGGGACACGTCCTCATTGATGCACGTTGCATGCCGAGGACGTGTCCCACACGTCATCAGCTGTGCGGGACCCCCGGCGGAGATACTCACCTCTCTGTCCGGGGTCCCACGGCGTTCTGACTTCAGCGTCCTCAGACGCTGAAGTCAAGCGCCTCCCGGCGTAAATGACGTCATCGCGCCATGCGCGATGACGTCATTTCCAGGCGACCCCCCGGCAATGCCGGGAGATAGCCTGGAAGGGAGGGGGGGGGATCCGTTCGGATCCCTCTCCCGCCCGATCGGGAAGGAGCAGCGGTAAAAGCCAGGCACCGCTTAACAGCTAGGGGGTCATGGAGGGTGTCATTTGAAAGGCCTGAGCATGGCCTTTCGAATGATACCCAACATGACTAGGTAAAAAGTAAAAAAATAATAATAAAAAAAAAAAATTAAAATAATAAATAAATTTAAAAAAATAAATAAATAAAAAAAACATGTTTTTTTTTGTGTGTTGTTTTTATTAATGCAGCAATATTGTTCACATTTCAATTATAATGTGAACAATGATGCTGCACTAATGATTTTTTTCTATGGGGTGCGTTGCTAAAAATCACGTAATTCCCCCCAAAAAAGTAACAAGTCCCCATTTCAAATTTTTTGTACAAGCGCACCTCATAGAAAACATAACCGCAAACGCTCATGTGATAAAATGTGAAAAAAAAAACACTTTAAACACTGCAGATGATTAAAAATTCAATTTTTATTGTATTTTTTGTTATAATATACAGGCAGGTCATGACGTATACATATAAAAATGATATATTATGAATCTGCCGGAAAGAACGATATATAATATGTCTGGGTCATTTATTAAAATGTGGCTTCAAATCGCGTTTAAACATGATGAGCGAAAGCGGTAAAAATGAGCTCAGCACACAGGCGTGAAATGCCTCAGCAGTGAAGGGGTTAAATATGTATTCAATCGTTTAAATTTTTCATTTGCAGCAAAGAGTCTCTTTATTTATAAATTTTTTTAGGATTTTTTTTAGATTTTTTTCTGCAAAGTTTTTTCCGACTTTTTTTTACGATGGTGTTTTTTTCTGTAACAGACCTTTTTCTTATTATTCACAGGACCTTATTATTTCAATGCATTCTCATGCAGTAGTTTTTTTTTAAAACGCCTTTTAAAAGTTCCTGTGGTTTTATTTTTTTTACCCCTGTTCGGCAGCTAGTCGACTTTTCTGATCGATTCTGTGGTCTGTACAGACGATTGTCGGATGTATTCGGTGATTTTTTGGGGGATTTATGGGATCGATTTGGTGGCTTCGCAACGGTTTGAGAATGCGATCGGCAGTTTATCAGATCGATTTGGATTTTTTTCGACGGTTTTCCGATTCGATTTGGCGGTTTTGTGGCGGTGTGAAGACGTGTTCAGTAGGACGATTCGCTGCACTTCGGGGACCCTGCAGTGAATGCCGAATTCACCACAGAGTCGGCAAATTTAACTCACCGATGTCTGGCAACCGGGAGAACGTTGTGAATATTCCCAAATATTTCTTACTATATGATTAATTAAAAATGATTTTCCATAAAAAACACCGGTTCCTGACAGTGTTTCCTTTTTTAAACTAATTGGTAGTGAAGACGTTAATTGTATTTAAGTGCTTTTATGCTATATGTTTCTTTCATTATACTTATATTCTGTACTTTTCCGTTGTAACTTCTATAATCCTTGAATACAAGTTGCAGGCTCGGCAACCTGTGTTAGGGTGAGATATGAACCTGTTGGGTGGAACTCTCAATTGGCTCGGTGGTTGGAGGTGCCAGTTGACCTGTTGGCTTGGATTGTCGGAGGCTTAAACAAGACTCTTTGTTTTGCATATAAGTGATAAACCTACACTAATATTAATGCTAAATGACTCCCTCAAAACTTAAATTTTTCATCGATAATGCCGTTTTTTTGTGGCTTAATTCAAGCCCGATTTATTTTTTCAAAAAAGGGACATATTTTGGAATTTGGTTGCGTCAGAATCTATTTGACTGAATCAGATGATATTTTGAAAAAAATATCAGTTAAAATTAGCTCTATTTAGGCTAGGGTCAAACGAACACATTATTTGCAGCGACCGTCAAAAAGTGCGTCCGAACGCATTGACGTATTTTTTCACGGAATGCGCGAAAACGGTCAGACGACGCGCATTTTCATGCGTGATTTTTTACGGATCGTCAATAAAACACTTTTTGCGTCTGGACGTTATGTAGGCCGGACATTAGCAGCGTCTGATGTCTCCTAATCATGCACACACGCCGCTAGCGGACGCAGCGCACTCTGTACATCAGTACTAGCAGTTCTGCGTTCTCGAAAAAACACGTTCATTTTCCACTTGCGTTGCGCGGCCGGACTTTCACGCGGCCGGACTTCGTATATTGGCCGTCATTGCGCATCATTTGCTGCTACTGCGGCCGTGATTAAGTGCACCTAAACGTACGTTAAAAATGCGCTAGTCTGACCCCAGCCTCAGTAGTTGGTGCTAATGTTATTATTTATTTATAAAGTATTTTACCAGGAAGGATATGTAGCGCTGGTTTAAATCCTGCCGCTGTAATTACTTGTTTCTGACCACCAGGGGGAGACGAACGCAATGTAAACCAATACAGGACACTTTCGGACTACGTTTTCCAGCATGCTTTGGGGCAGGGACAGGAAGTGGGTGGGGATAACCGAGAGACATCCGCAACCTCGTGCAGAGGAGAGCCAGTGCGCGCCAAGGGGTGAATAGAGCAAGACGCACGTGAGACAAGGAGTGATTGTGACCAGGCCGGAGCGCAGGTGCTGCCTTGCGGAGCTGGAGATCGGCCCAAATCACTTGCCATACACCTAGTAACCTATCGGTGAGAAGTTTATACAGATACAGAGCTGCAGAAGGACCCCGAGTTAGGAGACCGCGATGATCCAATGGGAGTGCAGGCAGTGAGCTGAGCATCTTGTGGCAGAAATGGACAAGCAAGACAAGCGGATCCGGTGGCACAGAGTCCCAGTCAAGTCGAGCGGAAAAACGTCCTGAGTCGAGCAGAGCGCAGAGTATCTGGTGGATGGGTGAGAGGCCTTCCCGGCCACAGTGAAAATAATAAAGCACGCCGCAATTTGTCTAAACCTACAGGGCCCCATCGTGACTAGTCGAAGACACATTGAAATCATTCACTGGCCAGTTGAATCTAGTACCCGGGTACCAACACACGCATACACGTATACCTTCTTGGGACACAACCTGTACGGGACTCACATTTCAGCAACAAAGGGGTTAAAATTCCTTTTTCTTTTCCGCTGCGCATTTCTCGCATTATGAACTTCTGTAAATATATACGTATACCGTGCTGCTCTATATATGCCAGTTTATTTGAGATCAGTAAACTATATAACTTATAAAATTCACAACAGTGCTGGTGTATATTTATTCCCTAGTGTGGGGAGACTGACCCGAGGTTTAAATTCAGCGGCTCTTCCGGGAGTGAGCACTACAGATACATTGAGATTTCTCTTGTTTTCAAGTATGTCCTGGGTCATAGCATCTCCATCACTTCGAGTACTGTGTGCAGTACTGGAGATCGTATCTCCAGAAGGATATTGACATCTTAGAGAGAGTTCAGAGAAGGGCTACTAAAATGGTGTACGGCTTGAAGGAGAAAAGTTACCAGGAAAGGCTTAATGATCTTAACATGTACAGCTTGGAAAAAAGACGAGACAGAGGAGATATGATAGAAACATTTAAATACGTGAAGGGAATCCACAAGGTAGAGGAAGGGAGTATATTTAAAAGGAAACAAAGTAGCAAAACAAGAGGACATAGTCTTAGATTAGAGGGGCAAAGGTTTAAAAGTAACATCAGGAAGCATTATTTTACTGAGAGGGTGGTGGATACATGGAACAGCCTTCCAGTGGTAGAGGCCAAAACAGTGATTGAATTTAAGCAGGCATGGGATAGGCATAAGGCTATCCTAAACAAAAGATAAATCCAAGTAAAGTATCCATGTAATTGGGCAGACTAGATGGGCCGAAAGGTTCTTATCTGCCAAAATTTTTCTATGTTTCTATGTAATCGTTTGCGCTAGGAGAAGTAAGTTTAACGTCTGGCATCGATATTCCGATCTTGACGCTACAGTCGGGTGAAAAAGCTTTGCGCCTCGCAGTTTGTGCGAGCTTCCTGTACTTAGCGTTTCCTATGCTTAAAAACCCCATAGTCGCCTCTCACCCCGCAGTGAAAAAGGTGATCCGATCCGCCGCTTCTTCTCCCAGGAGCTGAGTGAGCTTAAGAACAGATAGTTCCTAGTCTCCCTCCGCTATCACTCCACGACGCTGAACGATCTCGCGAGAGTCTCCATGGAGTCCTATGGACTCCAGGAGCTGATAATCGCAGTGACGCAGAAGCGCTACTGCAGGTATCAGGGAGGTAAGTGCAGCCTTCCGGGGCGAGGTAAAAGACAATTTGCACAAAGTGCAACAAGAGTGGTAGTACAATAAATTTTAATGGTAATAAAGCATATCACAAAATAAAAAAGAGATTGGAAAAGAAGGTGGAAAATGACCCAAATGGAGAAATTATTATAACTGTACCAATTGGTGGAGTGGAAGTCCAAAAAGCCCAACAAGCTGGAAGTCTTAGTAGGATTATAGGTGTAACCTCACTATACACTATCTTAGTGTTTGAGAAACACCCAAAAGCAATAATAAGCAGTGGTGCTAAGAGCCCCACCAAAAACCATCAAGGGCACAATAAGTAACCATGTATAAAGGATCAAAGTCCACCGAATAAAGATTCAAATAGACTGTTAAAAACAAAAGAGAGGCATGTCTCGACCGGAGCCCATCTCCAGACTAAGCCCTGCTTGGGCGAAACCGGTCGAGACATGCCTCTCTTTTGTTTTTAACAGTCTATTTGAATCTTTATTCGGTGGACTTTGATCCTTTATACATGGTTACTTATTGTGCCCTTGATGGTTTTTGGTGGGGCTCTTAGCACCACTGCTTATTATTGCCTTTGGGTGTTTCTCAAACACTAAGATAGTGTATTGTATTATTGGTTATGTAGGTGGCTTGAACCACCGAGGTATAGTGAGGTTACACCTATAATCCTACTAAGACTTCCAGCTTGTTGGGCTTTTTGGACTTCCACTCCACCAATTGGTACAGTTATAATAATTTCTCCATTTGGGTCATTTTCCACCTTCTTTTCCAATCTCTTTTTTATTTTGTGATATGCTTTATTACCATTAAAATTTATTGTACTACCACTCTTGTTGCACTTTGTGCAAATTGTCTTTTTCCTTGTAATTTTGGGTTATGCCCTGTTGAGTGGTTTTTTTGAGCCTTATCTCTTCTCTGTGTTGTTTCTGAATTCCGGGGCGAGGTGTTCAGATTGCACCTTCCCCGGAAAACGACATCAACATGGAGGCGGTAAGGGCTTTCTGCAAGCATAATTTAAAACTCCTTTACATCATATATACCAGAATAGAGGTTATCAACTCCACATCCTTTGACACGTAGTGACCCCTCTTTTCAGGCCCGGATTAAGATCTCTATGGGCCTGAAGATGTAGATTTTGGTGGCTTTTTTTGGAATTTAGTGAAATGAAAACATATTTTCGGTTATTTAATCGTGTAGATACGGGTAGATCTAACCAGGCAGATACTGTGTGATTCATTTTTCATTAAGATGTCAATTTATTTCATTTAAAGCGTGTAAAATTATTTTTTCTATTTTATCATTCAAACCTTTGTGATTATATATTCTATAGGGAATTCTTGTTAAAAAAATGTGAAATGGGAACCTATTACTGCATTTTACTGAGAAAATATAAAATTTTAACCAAAAAATTAATAAAAAAACAATATTTCCCTTGTGTATTGGAGGATGATATTTTATGAATAATGTAACTATCAGGGTTATCCAAAGAGATTCGAAAAGTCACCACACGTTCGGTGACTTTTTGTTCTCTTCAATTCGGTTCCTTTTGCCGATTGCATTTCGGTGACCCTGCGGTGTATTCAGCAAGCACCACAGGGTCCCCGAATTGCAGGGAAAAGCTGCCGAAAACCTGACGAAAACTAACCGAATGCACGCTGAAAACAAGCAAAAACATCTGGATTAACCTTCGAAGAAGCAGGAGCCGGACAGGAGCCGAATCACACAGAGCCGAAGCAGCTGTGACGTAGAGGAGGCAGTGAATAAATTAGCAAAACCATTTGTATGAATCTGGGAAAAAGAAACGCTGTTTGCAAAGAAACTACTGAGCGAAAATGTCTGAAATTTTCACAGGAGGTCCAGGGAATGATAATAAAGAGGGCTGTTACAAAAAAAATAAGTAAACTAAAAAATAAATAAAAAAAAATCGGACTTTTAAAAAAAAAAAAAAAAAATCAGAAAAATGCTTAAAGTATCCTAAAAAATCTATAAATAAAGAGACTTTTTGCTGCAGAATTTTATAATGAACGGTTTATTAGATATTGAATTAAAACAGGAATATTTTTAACATTGAAACCTATGGGATTCTCCTGAATAAATTTGCCGAATTAAACCACCGAATGGCAGGGCATTAGGGGAACCTTTCACTGCTGGTTTATGTTCTCTGAATAGCCGAAGCAGTGCTTTTTCATGGGGATTTCACTGCCCTCGAACAGGTACCGAACAGGAACCGTATGTGCAGGCCATTCGCCAGGATTTGGCAAATTGCCTGCTCTCTGGATAGCCGAATGGTCAGGAAAGGTAACTGGACGCTGATTTTCAGCGTTCGGTTACCTTTCTCAAGCAATTCGGATCTCTTTGGATAACCCTGTATGTTTAAAACACTGACCTTGCTCCCAGCGTGGTAAATGAGAAGGTGAGTAATGGCAGTGGTATTGCTAATTTTATACGTGAGAAATGGACAATGCCATCGCTTTGGAACTAAAAATAAATAAAAAAGTTTTTTTTTTTGGTTTATATCTTCATCTAGATTTTGCATGGTCACGTTTGGTATCAATGCAAAAGCCAGACTCTGACCTGTCCAATGACACCTCACTTGACCTTGTGAGGTGTAAAGATTAGTGACACAGGGTTCCAAAATCTCCCCAGTGCACTTCGCTGCAGTGCGGCGGTTTAGGTTTTTGACGTAACAATTCGTAACAATGGAAAAAAGGTGTCATCTGCGCTCGTTTCTATGTATTTCCATGTACAACAAAACACTATGAGGAGGTTTTTTTTTCTCTTCTTATGTTTTATACATGAACTGGGCCGTTACTCCTGGCTGTTGCAGCCCCTCTGAGTACGGGTGCGACGCATTTCTTTCTGTATGTATGTTAATTCGTAACAATGGTTTGTGCCATCACCTCCACACTTGTTGGTGACATGTGAAATATGATGGTGAGTTAGGGCAGCATCACTATTCACTTAATAATTGAAAAGTGAAAAATATTGCTGTGTTAGAAAGAAAAAGCAAAAAATAAAGAAATATATATATTTTTTTATTGTTACGAAAAAACCTGGCCATGTTTGGTGACATTTGAAAAAGCATACTCTGGCCTTTCCAGTGATACCTCACATGACCATGTAGCTGCTACGGAGCTGGAGATATAGGGGTCCAAATGCCCATCAATGCAGATATAGTTATCCTTTCTCTGTGCCTATTCTAGGGCATGGGCCTGGAGCTGCTGCTCCATCAGCCCCTATGTTAATCTGGCCCTGCCCCTTTTATCTGCTCTGCTTATCCCATACACAATATGCAGTGAGTTGTTGAGTGCAAGGTAGTATTTGACCTGAAGTTTACCCCTTGTTACGGTCTAACCGCCATCCTTGACCTATAATGTTCATTAAATAGAGTCGAGCCCCATGGACTGCTGATAAAGGAGATGACCTCTGGGTTGCCTCCACTGTCAATATTAATGATATAGGGCTCTATTACATTCTCCGCGCAAATTCGTACGCGCAGCTCAATTTTTTTTGTGCGCAGCGTTAAACGTTAACGGGCGTAAATTAACGCTGGTACTACAATCCGGGCGCATTTTTTCATCCATCAAAAAATAACGTGCTTAAAAAAGACGTGCAAAAACGCACACGCATTATCGTTGCGCGCAGAAATCGGTGGGCAGACTGTTTTTTTCACACGATTCAGCCAATCTGAATTAAGAACCACAATTGTCTCCCGTTAAGTTTTTGAGCCGGCCCAAATCAATCTGAGTATATTTATGCTGCAGCAATAATAAAAACACGCACAACCTCTCTATTTTATTGTTTGGGTATGTGTAGAATGTGTAACTATACTGTGCTGTTTATTTTTTTTCGGGCTGGTGTATTTGGTTTCGGCCAGGACGTTCAGATTTGCCGTTACCACCAGCTTTTAAAAGACGTTAGAACTATGCGCGCAAACGTTGTTCGGAAAAATTTGCGCATAGATTCTAATACCATCCGCGTACCAGCGCACAAACGCATTTGCGCTCACAATGTTAAGCATGGGATGCGCGCACAAACTTTCGCTCGCGCAGGGTTCACGCAGGGTCACTCGCATTAGACGTTAACGCGCATCGTTTGCGTGAACGTCGTAATGTGACATTCAGTGCAAAGGGTTTTTCCCCTTGCGCGTTAATGCATTTTTGTGCACGCGCAAAATTGTGCACGAAGATTGTAATAGTGCCCATAATGTATTAATGATTCAACTGGAAAGTAATTCAGCTGATCCTTTATTGAAGCTTGGCTTGGAGCATCCATCCAGTCCATTAATAACCCTAGAGAGGGTCTCCTGAGAGGTAGGCTTTAAAAAAGCTTTGCTGTCCAGTTGAAATATTGCATCACTATTCCAAATAAATCAGCTCTAAATTTTATGCTCATGGACCGACCAGCTTCTCTTTTGGGTTGTGTAAAGGTTTGTAAGGTGGCAACCCGGGAGCCACGTGGAACCAATGTATCTGGTCGTTACGTGGGCATCACCAACGACTGCAACTCTACTGAGAGGCATGTAGGATGTAGTGGATATCAGCGCTCGCACTGGTGATCAATTCATCCAATTTTCAGTATTTACACTGGAAAATGAGGTCTTTACTCCGTGGGATGTTCCTCGGTAAAAATAAATAGTATGCAATATGCAGACCATTTAAATAAATGGTTATAGTAGAATATAAAAAGTCTACTCACATTTAATGGTGCCTATTATTCAAGAGGCACCAAATCTCAAGCAGCCGGTGATTCCAAGGAGCACCGGACCCCCTTCTTGGTTGAAATGATCCACAGTGGTAATAGTGGTGGTGATTCATCCGCTAAAACAGGACAGGCAGTCGCTGGCTACATTTTAAACTACTTTATTAAACGTTTACAATACAATAAATAAAACACTGCAGACGCGTTTCGCTGTGGTCAGCTTCATCAGTGGGTGTATACTTATATCCATTCTACTGAGAGGCATGTGTCACTCATGGAAATTCCTCTCGGACATATCACCCCACTGGAGTCCTGACTTTGCCACCAGCCATTTGTTCACACGAGAGCTACACTATTTTTAATTAATTTTCACACTGGATAATAGAACACCGACAAATTAAACCGTACCACGAGATGACACGGAGCAGTATTTTTTTTTCCTGTTCGATTACGAATGTAAGAAAGATTCCTCCTTTAAATACTTCAGGGATAGTTTAAGCCACCTTAAATCAGTCAACTTGCAATATATCTGAAATGTTAATTAAGCAACTTTTATATCCTCACCTCTGCTTTGCTGGCTTTAGTAAAAGCCTCTCTGCCAGTGAAACTCTCCACAGGTACGTCTAATTCTGTTTGATGTTAGTGATCTGGGTTTGGCAAATAGCATTCACAGTAGATTCACCTGAAGATCAATAACAGCCTGTTCAAAGCTAGATTGGCTTCATAGAGTCCAGGATTTTATTAATTTATAGAAACTTCCTAAGACTTTCACTACAAAAGGAAAAAAAAAAGGAGAGTGAACTTGAATCTGTTCTCATAGTAGTATGCTGGGGAAATGAAATACGAGGTTGGTTTCTTCGTTTAATACTTCGAGCTTAATGTTCTGGAAGCTTTGAGGGTCCAAAAGAAAAAATAATATATTGCCACTAAATTGAAGCGCTAATGACTCTCAGTGCTTATTGGGAACCGTAAATAAATACACAACTACAATTATTTCTACCTACAATATCCACTTACAACTAATTTATACCTTAGGTCTGGTGAGGACAGTTTGGTGGACTGTCTTGCCACCATCGGTTCTTCTGAGTTTTGCAAGATAGAAGAGGGCATTATATCAAGTTTTACAGTGAGAACATTAAAGCTGTTAAATTCTCTGCCTGTTGAGGTGGTTGGGTCAGAGTCTGTACTAGGAATGTGCATGGCTGAAAAAATTGTTTTGCTTAGTTTAGTTTCGTTACGTTTTTAAATAATTTTGTTTTCGGAATTTCGGAACTAATTGTATTTCGTATTTCGTTTCGGATTGATTTTAAATTTTAAATCGATTCGATAGTTGTTGATATCCATTTGATAATTCATTTCAAATTCGATAGTTGTTGATATCCATTTAATAGTTCATTTCAAATTCGATAGTTGTTGATATCCATTGATAATTCATTTTAAATTCGATAGTTGTTGATATCCATTTGATAATTCATTTCAAATTCGATAGTTGTTGATATCCATTTAATAGTTCATTTCAAATTCGATAGTTGTTGATATTCATTTAATAGTTCATTTCAAATTCGATAGTTGTTGATATCCATTTGATAATTCATTTTAAATTCGATAGATGTTGATATCCATTTGATAGTTCATTTCAAATTCGATAGTTGTTGATATCCATTTAATAGTTCATTTCAAATTCGATAGTTGTTGATATCCATTTGATAATTCATTTTAAATTCGATAGTTGTTGATATCCATTTGATAGTTCATTTCAAATTCGATAGTTGATGATATTCATTTGATAGTTCATTTCAAATTTGATAGTTGTTAATATCCATTTGATAGTTCATAGTACAGTGAAAACAATAAAGCTGTGGAATTCTCTGCCTGTTGAGGTGGTTGGGTCAGAATCTGTACTAGGAATGTGCATGGCTGAAAAATTTATTTTGTTTAGTTTCGTTTCGTTACGTTTTTAAATAATTTTGTTTTTGGAATTTCGTAACTAATTTTGTTTCTGATTTCGTTTTGTTTCAGATTGATTTGAAATTTCGAATTGAATCGATAGTTGTTGATATCCATTTGATAGGTCATTTCAAATTCGATAGTTGTTGATATCCATTTGATAGGTCATTTCAAATTCGATAGTTGTTGATATCCATTTAATAGTTCATTTCAAATTCGATAGTTGATATCAATTATTCAAATTCATCTTTTACAATGATGACACGGTGTAAAACAAAATAAATTTTTTATATACTGTTTCGTTTTGTTTCGAATTCGTATCGTATTGATTTGTTATTCGGAAATACTTCCGAAATACGAATTTATCAAATTTCGTTCCAAATTCCGAATTTTTCCGAAACGAATGCACATCTCTAGTCGGTGCAGACTTAAACAACAACTTGAAGACTTCCTGCAAAAACACATTATTAAGGGTTATAATATTTAGTATGTGGGTAAAAGCTGCGTGATCCAAGGAGAAATCTGACGCCATTCTGGGATCAAGAAAGAATTTTTTCCCAGTGTGTTGCATATTGGCGTGCGCTTCAGACTGGATTTTTTGCCTTCTTTTCGATCAATGGCAGTAGGTGCTGTGTGATAGCAGTATCAATAAAAATTACACTACACCAAGATATTAAATCAAGTGGATTTATTCCATCACCAGTAAAAAATGACGATGTTTCGACCAACTGATCTTTGTCAAGTCTAGACCTGACAAAGACCTGTTGGTCGAAACGTCGTCATTTTTTGCTGGTGATGGACTAAATCCACTTGATTTAATATCTTGGTGTACTGGAATTTTTATTGATACTGCTGTTATAGGGTCGTGGAGCAAGGACCCCTTTCCAATTACCTACCACAGATGGTGCCCAGGCTGGAATTTTTTGTATGGTGTTGTGTGATAGGCTGAACTCGATGGACGCACGACTTTTCTCAGCCTGTGTAACTCTCAGGTCTATTCAAAGAAAGGTGAAAATCAGGAGAATGATTGAAGAAGTAAAAATTCTAGGTCAAATAGCCAAACCAGAAAAATTCTCCCATTTATCTCACTTTCCACATTGGCTATTGGGTCTAGATTGTTCTCTTCTCCTGCTAGTTCTCCTGATTTTCCTCCTTTCTTTGAATAGACCTGTTAGCAAATCCATATACTCTCTTCCTTTATCAGAGCACAATCGTGAACAAAAGAGATGGGTCTGAGCAACCAATAACAGGATATGTGTTTACTACCAAGAAAATCGACTTCTTATTCTGCTCTCCAAAACTGCCCAAAGTGGTCTGGTGGTATTCAAGTCTGGTTGTTGAGTTGGCCAGAGCAGACGTTGAAATTAATCTTGGTCCCCCTCAAATCAAAGCTCAAAAGTTCTAACTGTGTAGATGGACAAATTATCATCCTGAAAACTGGTTCCATTGTTAGAAATCCACATTTGGACTATAGGATCGACCTAATTACTGACAAACATCCAATTACTCGTTGGTAGTAACTGAACCACTCATGGTAATTATTGGTCCACTTGAATACCAAGCTATGGCCCAAATCATCATAAATCAACACCCATGTTCATGGAGTGTTTAGGAATTAGATAGTCTGTGTTGTATTCTCTTTTGGGGTCTCTCCATACATAAACCTGACCTGCAGTTGAGAATAATGCGAACGATGATTCATTGGACCATATCGTTTGGTTGTAGTCAGCTGTCTAGACTGTCCACATTTTATGATCGTGACACTCTCTTTTTCATAGCATTTTAGGGGGATTGTCGCATTGGACTGGTTACAAGATTGCACAATTGAAGGACAAAACAAGAAACAAAGTAGTAACTCATAGCATAATTGCGGATGATGACCTGCTGGCTGGAGGTTGGAGAAAACCCAGATTAGCCAGAAAATGGATAAAAAAATAATTAATGGGTCACGGCAATACTATCAGAGAAGAGGAAGGTCAGACAAGTAGCCGGATCTTTCATTTTCAAATTGGCTCCAGAATATCTCTAAAAGTCACAACACATTGGACATATCGGCTGACGTGCTGTAACTCACAGACCACTCATTGCAGATAATTGCGGCGTGCTGGGATTGGGCCGCAGAGGAGGCCATCTGCCTATTAAATACAGTCTCTAAAATTACTAAAATGATAGTTACAGTGCATTCAGACTGTCTGTAGCTGTGTGCACGAGTGTATGTAGATTTTTGTGTAGGTGTGTTTGTGTTGGTGTGATAGGTGTATGGGGTAAAGTGGCACTGGTTCCCACTAGCGGCCTTATGGAAGCCTAGTGATAGCGATCAGGTTGAAGATGCGAGACTTACTCTCAGCTTGCCCTAACCGATAAAAGAGAGACTATGGCATACAGGGTTATTCAGAGAAAGGTGAAAATCAGGAGAACTGGCAGGAGAAGAGAACAATCTAGACCAAATAGCCAATTTGGAAAGTGAGATAAATGGGAGAATTTTTCTGGTTTGGCTATTTTGACCTAGAATTTTCACTTCTTCAGTTATTTTCCTGGGTTTCACCTCTCTTTGAATAGACCCTAAGTCATGTTTTATTGTAGAACCCAGACAAATTATATATCCTTATTTTCAGCAGACTCAGAAGATTCATAATATATCATTATTATGTGTATACGTCATGTCCTGGCAGATTCTATTCAGATTTCAATCATTTACAGCGTGTTAAATTATTTTTTCACATTTTATCATCCAAAACTTTGTGATTATATATTCTATGGGATACTGTTGTTAAAAAAAAAATAGAAATGGGAACCTGTCACTTTTTTTTTAATGGCAGGGGTATTGCTAGTTTTATACGTGACAAACAGACAATGCCATTGACGTGGAACAAAACAAAAAAAAAATAATAATATAAAAAAAAATATTTTAAGTTATTGGTGTGGTTTTGTTTTACATTTAACATGGTCATGTTTTGTATCATTAGAAAGGCCAGGCTCTGACCTGTCCAGTGACACGTAACGTGACTTTGTGGGGTTTAAAGAGCAGGAATGCAGTGGTCCAAGGTATCCCTCACTCTCCTCTCAGCAGTGAAGAGGATTGTGTTTTAGATGGACCAATGTGGAATAACGTTTGCGCCATCACCTCCACATTTGGTCCCGGTATGGGAAATGAGAAGGTGAGTTAGTGCAGGGGCATTGTTTGCTTTTTAAGCAAAAGCACATAATGCCTTAGAACAGAGGGGAAAAAAGTAACATTTAGCATTTCATTTCCTTTTTTTTTTCTATTTTTACACATTACATGGTCATGTTCGGTATCATTGAAAAGGCCAGACTCTGATCTTTCCAATGACACCTCACTTGACCTCATGCGGTGTAAAAGTCAGAGAAGCATCGTTGCAGAGGATCCCCTCGCCCCTCGCTGCAGTGCACCAGTTTAGGTTTTTCGATGAACCGATGTATAATAACGCATTGTGCCATCGCTTTCAAACTTGCTGGCATCGTGGGAAATGAGAAGGCGAGTTAGTGCAGCATCACTGTTTACTTTATAATTGAACAGTGTACAATACTGCTGCATTATAAAAAATAAAAAAAGGCATTTTAATTTTTATCAACTTTATTTTATTTTTTCTAAAGATTACCTAGTCATGATGCTCTGGCCATTCCAACAATATCATGCATGACCCTCTAGCTGCTACAGTTTCAGAGATAGAGGATTCCAAATGACCCCTGTATCTCTTGCATAGGGAATTCCCTACGAAGTTGGGGGAGATCCCTTTCGGACATCATCGCGGCCATGCATGATGATGTCAGTAGGAGGGGGAAGTGCCAATGCATGTTCTGACTTCCAGGAAGTCAGACCACCGCGGATTTCTCCACAGATCCGCAGAGGTCTTCTTGGAGGCTGCAGTAAATTCACTTATTTTTTTTCTTCTTTTTACAGTGTTTTATTACTCATCTTTTGTCCCTTGTTGTGCGCTGCTCCTCCTCTCAGCTCCAAGACTCCTCAACCCGGAAAAACCCAAAGCTTTTCTGCGCAATTTGCAACTTGCGTAGCGTAAAACCCACAAATTGCCTGGCGCTACAGGAGTTGCGCAACTTACATAAGCAAGCTCTGTAGCCTGTGCACAGAACGACGGATCAAAGCTGAGTGCGCATGCACAGATCCGATGCCTCAGCTGCCTCTCTGAAAATTACCGCTACCGCAGAGAGGGTGACGTCGGCATGCTCTCTGCGTACTGAACTAGTCACCGTTCTGGTGCCCGGCAGCCAGGAAGGTCAAAATCCTGGCTGCTTGTGGCACTGTGTGGGGTGTAGGAAACTCCTCCATTTTGGGCTGCGGTCACACCAGCACACTGACTATGGACAGCGCATCCGTTGAAACGGATGCACTTTATAACGGATGAGCTTGTGGTTAACATACTATCAGTTAGTTATGATGGACGTTGGAAAAAAAAAAGCTCTATTAGGGGGTTTCTCTACGTCCGTCGTAGCTTTTTCACGTTGATGCCATCTTGGCATCCGTTGCAACATGAGTTGCCTGTGAGTGAACAAGCGCGCACGTGCTTCGTGTGTTGTTCTTCATTGACTCCTTTGAAAAGCTGCGACGAACAGCAAACAATGTGGTCAGATGTACGTGGCAAGTGCGCTCATCTGACCGCAAACTATCCCAACATTTTCTCCAGATCGGGGTAGTTGGGGGGGCACTCATCACATCCTGACCACTTTATAATTTGTAACGTGGTCATGACGAGTAGAGTGTCCCTGAAGGCTAGGGTCAGACTAGCGCAGTTTTAACGTGCGTTTAGCCGCACGAAATCACAGCCGTACTAGCAGCAAATGACGTCCAATGCCGGGGAACATACGACGAACGGCCGCACGAAAGTTCGTCCGCGCAACGCAAGTGGCCAACGAACGCATTTTTTCGAGAACATCAAACCGCTACTACTGACGTACAGAGTGCGCTGCGTCCGCATAGCGGCGTGTGTGCGTGATTAGGAGACGTCAGACGCTGCTAATGTCCGGCTAACATAACGTCCAGACACAAAAAGTGTTTTATTGATGATCCGTACAAAATCACGGACGAAAAAGCGCATCGTATGACCGCTATCGCGTATTCCGGGAAAAAATACGTACGTTCGTTCGACCGTACTTTTTCACGGGCAACGTGAAAAATGCGTTCGTCTGACCCTAGCCTTAAATAGAAAGTCCAGGAGCCAGGATTGGAGTAGGGAGCACTGGAGGCTTCCCTCAGCCGGGGCTGCTGGGAAACCAAGGACTGGTACACAAAGGGGTAGCATGAAAGGTGCTGCCAGGGTTCATCTCAAAGCAGGAGATGCTCTGACACGGGTTTTTTTGTGGGATTGGCTCCTGACACTTACGTTGAATTATGTGTTTATTCAATTACCTAATTTATACATTCAATACATTCTCTTCAGAGTCTATGAAATCTCTATTCCCCTTAACAAATAATTTTTGCGTCCTATAAATCCCAAAAACACATTTTTTCTATCTTTCTTTATTTTTTATTATTGGTTACATTGTATTTATATTTTATATGCCACGCTTCACTCCGCGGAAAGGAAAACGGGCTACAGACATACGAATTTAGCCATGAGCAAAAAAACAGAACCTTTTGGTCTCATCACCGGTCTCTAGACAGGTTCAGGTAATCGAACCGCAGCGTTATAATACCAACACTCGATTCGCATTGTTCTTACTCAGCATTATAATGGGTCTATCTGTGGGTTTGTCTCGCCTTAACCGCCTCGTGCTGTTGAATTGTTCCACAATAATGCGAAAAGATGTGAGCACGAGTCCTAATTTCACAACTGTCCCTCTCCAGGTTATTTTTAATATTTATGAATTAAACGTGAAAAAATAATCTTCAATTCAATATTTGTACTTAGCTCCTGGAACTTTTTAATTTCTCCATAATATAAAATAAATCAATTTTTTTTTATTTTTTTTATTTTTAATTTTTAAGATTTTTATTATAATTATTTTAGATTTTTTTTTTTTTACTCTTTTCGGTTTGCCAACGCGTATTAAATTCCAGTTTACCCTAAACTGCACTGAAAGCTGATTTGGAAGTTTGTCACGGCTGTTTTGACAGCCCGGTCAGCTTAATATAGGGACCTGGTCCCTGCGGTTTGTCAATTATATTGCTAACCTTACAGCAAGAGTAATACTCAAGGTGCCAAACTGTCATCCTACAGCGCGACCGAGAAATACTGTCAGCTGCGAGCCGACGCGGGTAAAATAATTTAAAGAGAAACACTGTGGAGGCATCGCGGGATTATTTCTGTAAAAGAAATAATATATATTTTAAATAAATAAAGAAATAACAACCGCACGGATTTAGAAGCATTTTACAAACAAACCAATCTGTGATAGAAAAAGAAGAATAAAAAAAATAATAAAAAAAAATGACAATTTTTAGCTTCCGTAAAGTATTTTGTTTCCCCGGGGTTGATCGATGTAAGAATTTTTTTTGATTGAAATGAGTATTTTCTGCGCCGAATATCACGCTTTTAATATTGCATACACTGTCGAGGTTGTTAGTGGTTATTATGCATAATGTATGGTATTTTTTTTAGTCAGCAGATTTTTTTATATGTTACGTGCGTACTTCCCGTACTCATCTTTACAGATTTTTTTTTTTTGTAGATCTATCTTTTTTTTCTTTTTGTAGATCTATCTTTTTTTTTTTTCTAGATCTATCTCTTTTTTTTTTCTAGATCTATCTCTTTTTTTTTGTAAATTTATCTCTTTTTTTTGTAAATTTATCTTTTTTTTTGTAGATCTATCTCTTTTTTTTTGTAGATCAATCTCTTTTTTTTTTATTTTATAAATTGGATGTTGCGAAAAACGCAAAAAAAATTGTCGCTTTTTAAGTTGTGACATATTTTAAGAGTCTGCAGAAAAGTTACGTTTCCTGTTCCAAAAAAAAAACCTTAAAAAAAACCTTAAAAAAAAAACCTTCTCCCTGACATTTTGTCACTCAACTTCAGCAAAACTGTAGTGGAGGAGAAAAAAAGCAGAATGAATTAATGAATACGAAGGAATCCCCATGACAACGTGTTACTTCATTAAAAATGTATCACCATCCTTCCCAAGGAAAGCATGCCTTCTGTTCTGTGTTGAGGTTCTTCTGCAATGTTTAACAGCGTATTCACAGTGTGTTGTTGCTTCAAAATTAGCTCCTATGGAGAGTCAACTACAGAGGATCTAGAATTTGTCATACGAACCTCTTGGGTGGAATAATAAAATATTGCCTACTTTTCTATTTATACAATTCTGCAGAGCATTAATAAAGTATACATTTTCTCCTGCGTTAATAAAGCATACGCTTAAAAACAGTCCTTTAGTTTCATTTAAGAAAAGTGCCCTTAAAACGCAGAATTCACGGATCGAAACACACAGTAATTTTTTTAGTTTATCTAGGATTTGCACAATTAAATACGGACACCTTTAGGGTTCTATTACATTCTTACATTAACGCGCGCGCAAAAACGTATTAACGCGAGGGGCAAAACCCTTTGCGCAGAACGTCGTATTACAATGTCTACGCAAAAAATGCACGTTAACGTCTACAGCGGGTGAACCTGCGTGAACGCTGCGCGAGCGTAATGTACTGCGGCGTCCTATACTTAACATTGTGAGCGCAAATGCGTCTGTGCGCTGGTACGCGGATGGTATTACAATCTATGTGCAAAATTTGACGCATAGCGTTTGCACGCATAATTTTAACGTCTTTTAAAAGCTGGTGGTAACGGCAAATCTGAACGTCCTGTCCGAATCCAAATTCACCAGCCCGAAAAGCAATACAGCACAGTATAGTTACACATTCTACACATACCCAAACAATAAAATGGAGAGGTTGTGCGTGTTTTTTTTTTGATGCAGCATATATGCGCAGATTGACTTTGACAGGCGCAAAAACTTAATGGGAGACAATTAAGGTTCTTAATTCTGATTGGCTGAATCGCGTGAAAAAACAGTCTGCCCACCGATTTCTGCGCGCAACGTCAATGCGCGCGCGTTTTTGAGCGTCTTTTTTACGCGAGTTATTTTTTGACGGATGAAAATATGCGCAATGATTGTAATACCAGTGTTAATTTAGGAGCGTTAACGTTTAACGCTTTGTGCACAAATTAACGCGCTACGCGAGCTTTTGTGCGCAAGGAATGTAATAGAGCCCTTAATGTTGTATCGTATGCTTTATCCTGTTTGTTCGAATGATCAACACACACGGCCTGTCCAAAAAAAGTCACTCTCTACTGTACATCAGCCTGTTATAATCTGGGGTGGCTTCCATTCACCAGGTCTAGGTTCGTCAACGTTATGTGCCAAACAAATGAGGTCTTCTGACTGAATATACTGAATGAGCAGGTTTTCCCATCAATAGATTTGTCTTCCCTGATGGCACAGCGGGCATATTCCAAGATGACAATGCCAGGATTCATCGGGCTCAAATTGTGCAAGAGTGGTTCAGGGAGCATGAGACATCATTTTCACACATGGATTGGCCACCGCACAGTCCAGACCTTAACCCCATTGAGGTTAATCTTTGGGATAATGTGCTGGAGAAGACTTTACGCAGCGCCGCGACTCTCCCATCATCAATACAAGATCTTGGACACAAATTAATGCCACTCTGGACGAGAATAAATGCTGTGACATTGCATGAGCTTATCGACACGATGCCGCAGCGAATGCGTGCCGCAATCACCGCAAGAGGTGACACAACCAAATATTACAGTGTGTATCTAATTATCATAATTCATACAGGGCCAATATATACATTTGCTTCTCTATATAATGTAAAGACAATGAAATGAGGGTTTTTTGCCCCTCTTTGGTCAGTCTTCATCCAAATCTGGTGACCCTCTCACAGAATCTTGAACCATGCTCTTAGCACCCCACAGTCTAAAGCTCCTCACTGACTATCAGCAATCCGGACCGAGTCATTATTGTAAGACTCGAGTTGATATTAAAGGACAGTCAGTTTCAACTAAACAACATTGCACACAGCCAGCCCCATTCAAACCACAGAAATGGTTAAAATGCTCATTCAAACTTTTATAATCTCTCCCCTCGACTACTGTAATCCTTTTCTCACTGTTGCAGTCTTTAATGAATGCCACTGCCAGGCTCATCTACCTCACATTAGGGATGAGCTGTTCGGTTCGATCAGTTTGGAGTTCGATTCGAACATCGGCAGTTCGACAGTTCGCAAACTTCGAACTTTTTGGCGTGTTCGGTTCGAGTTCGAAAAAAAAATTGAAAAAAGTATAAAAAATGCTTAAAAAAATACAAAATTTTTTTTAGAGACTCTTTACTGCAGAATATTATAAGCAACGGTTTATTAGATATTGAATTAAAAACTAATGTCTAGGTGCAAAGATTCTCACCTCTAAATGACCTGTGCTCTCAAACAGCTTAAACAACAGGTGTTTAATTGGTGTTTGGAAATAACATGTGCTTCTAATTAGTCCAGTCTCAGGAATTTGATACATTGAATGCAGACTGGGAGTGCTAGGTGTCGTGTGTGGGTCTGTGATGGCGATGTTTCCATACATCCTACAAATCCGCCACTTCACGGGCAGGTTATGGGGACCTCCTAGGCACGATACTTGAAGGAATTTTTCGTTTTAATTTTTAAACCTTATTTTATGGAAAACTCACTGTTCCTTTAACCCTTTCACTGCTGAGGCATTTCACCGCTGTGTGCTGAGCTAATTTTTACTGCTTTCGATCATAATGTTTAAACGCGATTTGAAGCCACATTTTATTATACGACCCAGACATATTATATATAATTCTTTCCGGCGGACTCGGCAGATTCATAATATATCATTATATGTATACGTCATGTTCTGCCTGTATATTATAACAAAAAATTCAATAAAACTTGAATTTTTAATCATCTGCAGCGTGTAAAGTGTTTTTTTTAACCTTTTATCACATGAACATTTGTGGTTATATTTTCTATGGGGTGCGCTTGTACAAAAATTAGAAATGGGGACTTATAAAAATTTTTGGGGGGAACTATGTGATTTTTAGTAAACGCACACCATAGAAAAAAATCATTAGTGCAGCATCATTGTTCACATTATAATTGAAATGTGAACAATATTGCTGCATTAATAAAAATAACACACAAAAAATACATGTTTTTTTTTAAATTAATTTTTTTCCTCAGTCCTTTCGATTGACACCCTCCATGACCCCCTAGCTGCCACGGTTCTGGAGATATCGGGGTTCAAATGAACCCCCTATCTCCACCAGGGGATTTCGGGCAGCTAGGGGTTCCCCGGCTATCTGACATCATCACGCTATGCGTGAGGACGTCAGGCAGTGAGGGGGGACCCAGGGGTGAAGCCGCCATCCAAGATGGTGGCCCCCACCGGAGCTAGGCCGCACTTCGGCGCCGCAAGGCGCTGAAGTGTGACCCGGTGCCTAAGGGGTTAAAGCCAGGCACCGCTTAAAAGGGGAGACTCTCCCCGTTTAAGCGGTGCCTGGCTTTTTTTGTGGGACCTCCCTTCCAGGCGATCTCCCAGCATTGCCGGGGGTCGCCTGGAAATGACATCATCGCGCATTGCGCGATGATGTCATTTAGGTGGGAGGAGCTTGACTTCAGCGTCTAAGGACGCTGAAGTCAGAATGCTGCGGGACCCCGGACAGAGAGGCGAGTATCTCCACCGGGGGTCCCGCAAAGCTGATGACGTGTGGGACACGTCCTCCTCAGCATACAGCGGGAGTAACTGAGGACGTGTCCCACATGTCGTCAGCAGTGAAGGGGTTAAAAACTTATTCTTTATAAACTTTTTGTCCATGTTTCCTGTCCCCGAGGGCACTTCCCGGACCCGGACATTGTTTTTAAATGTTTCTGTACATCCTAGAAATCCGCCACTTCACGGGCAGGTTATGGGGACCTCCTAGGCACGATATTTGAAGGAATTTGTCGTTTTTATTTTTAACCCTTATTTCATGGAAAACTCACTGTTCCTTTAAAAACGTTTTTTTTTTTACTTTTTGGCCTTTTTCCTGTCCCCCAGGGCACTACCCGGACCCCCATACACCGTTTATGGCAAATATCTAGCATATATGTCCTCTTGGAGGGCACTCTAAAAATCAAACTTTGAGTCCCATTGACTTGCATTGAGTTCGTGTTCGAGTTCGAATTTGAACTTTTGAAAATTTCGAGTTCGAATGCGAACCTAACTCGGGGGTGTTCGGCTCATCCCTACCTCACATCCTGTATCTCTTACACCTCACCCCTCTACAGTCTATAATGAACACCTATGCTAGACTCATCTACCTCCTCTTACACCTCACCTCCTCTACAGTGTGTAATGAATGTCTCTACCATTCTCATCTTCCTCTCATCCCGTACCTCTCACATCTCACCCCTTTACAGTCTATAATGAACACCTCTGCAAGACTCATCCACCTCCCATCCTGTACCTCACATACCTCACCCCTCTATAGTCTATAATTGACTCTTATGCTAGACTCATCTACCTCCTCTTACACCTCACCTCCTTTACAGTATGTAATGAATGTGTCTACCATTCTCATCTTCCTCACATCCTCTACAGTCCATAATAAACGCCTCTACCAGGCTCATCTACCTCCCATACTGTACATCTCACACCTCTCACTCTCTGCAATTTCTCCTTGTTTCTTGTAGCGTTCAATTCAAAATACTGGTCCTCACAGACAAATATTTCCATTACCTATAACCCTACCTACGTTTCATAATGATAACATTAGAAAAAAATAATCAGAAAATAGTGTTTCAATTGGTAATTAACACCTTATTTGAGCTTTATTGAACAATTTAAATGTTTTGGTTGGACTTGAATGAAGATAGACCTGAACATTCTGAGAATTTATAGGTTTTCCTTTTGTGAAACGCAACCTGTTGATATTCACAGCGTATTCAATCACTTGCTAGTTGTTTCTCTTAACTTTTTTGTACACTTACTGGTGCTAGGAATACCATTTTAAGTATATATGTTTCATGGCAAAAAACAAGAGGCTGTTTTGGCTCATTTATCTTCCATACTTAAAATGAAAGCGATTACGGACTCTATTCCATAGTTGGTAGTAATGTAGCATCTCAATATGTAATCGTTAATGGTAGGAGAAGTAAGTTAATGTCTGGCATCGATATTCCAATCCTGACGCTACACTGGGGTTAAACCATACTTAACTCTCATTGCATGGCGAGAATGATGGCCCGATCTGCCATTTCTTCTTGCCGGGAACAGAGGGAGACTGGGAAAAAATATTTCCCAGTCTCCCTCTACGATTATTCCGCTGGTCAAATATTATTATTGAACAAATGGTTCAGGTATGTAGACCCAGAGATAAGGGGACCCCTAATTTCCCTTCCTTAAAACGCTCCCTTAAAACATTCCTATTTAGGGAAGCCTACGACCCGACTCACTGACTCAACCAATCCATCCCTCTCACCTTGCAGTCCATCACTCTCACCTAGCAGTCCATCACTCTCACCTAGCAGTCCATCACTCTCAACTTGCAGTCCATCACTCTCGCCTAGCAGTTCATCACTCTCACCTTGCAGTCCATCACTCTCGCCTTGCAGTCCATCACTCTCGCCTTGCAGTCCATCACTCTCACCTAGCAGTCCACCACTCTCGCCTTGCAGTCCATCACTCTCGCCTTGCAGTCCATCACTCTCGCCTTGCAGTCCATCACTCTCACCTTGCAGTCCATCACTCTCACCTAGCAGTCCATCACTCTCACCTTGCAGTCCATCACTCTCGCCTTGCAGTTCATCACTCTCACCCTGCAGTCCATCACTCTCACCTTGCAGTCCATCACTCTCACCTTGCAGTCCATCACTCTCGCCTTGCAGTTCATCACTCTCACCCTGCAGTCCATCACTCTCACCCTGCAGTCCATCACTCCCACCTTGCAGTCCATCACTCTCTCACTCTGCAGTCCATCACTCCCACCTTGCAGTCATCACTCTCATCTTGCAGTCCATCATTCTCACCTTGCAGTCCATCACTCCCACCTTGCAGTCCACCACTCTCACCTTGCAGTCCACCACTCTCACCTTGCAGTCCATCACTTTCACCTTGCAGTCCATCACTCTCACTCTGCAGTCCATCACTCCCACCTTGCAGTCCATCACTCTCACTCTGCAGTTCATCACTCTCACCTAGCAGTCCATCACTCTCACCTTGCAGTCCTCTCCTCCTGTTTCCAACCCCAACCCTTCTAGATTGTGAGTTCCCACGGGAATAGAGCCCTTGTTTCCTCCTGTACTGGTTTGTCAAATGTTGTTCAATGTATTGTAACCCTGTCTATATTGTGCCTAATGTACAGTGCTGCAGAATATGCTGGCGCTATATAAATAAATAATAATAATAATAATAATATTCCTAACGCGTATTTAAGCTTCCGGATTGTGCCGGTATATGGGACAGTTCCAGAACTTGAGTCAGAATCGACTTGATACAAGAGGTATTAGACTGTCAAAAGCAAATACGTGTCATATGTGGTTTATTGCTCTCGAGTCAGACGGCAAAAATACTTGGTGGATTATTCATGAAACGTCATTGTTTAGCATTCTTGCAGCTGGGATAAATTCTGGCAATCCAGAGAGGGACTTTCAAAGAACTTTCGCCATTAAAGCTTCCCCTGCCTTCCTTTGAATTTCCCTGTTGGGATCTGCAAAGTTTATCATGACCGCAGCAATGCTAAAGAACAACGTTTTGTGAAATCCCAAATAGGGAACAATACAGGGAGTAGCAAAGGCACCAAATTAGTCACCCTAAAGTGAAGCACAAACTGAGAGATGAGCAGAGGTGGTACAGAAGCCCTTGCAGTATGTTCTTTATGTGTTTATATCTCCTTAGATTCAGCCCATGTTTTAGGATTGTGTATCCCAACCCTGGTCCAAACGTCCTCCTGAGTCCTAACAGGCCAGGTTTGCCAGATATCTGAAGCACAGCGCAGGTTATTCGATTTGCTGCTCAGTGATTGCAGGATTCAGCCTGAACTTCCGCAAGGTGATCCTTAAAACCTGGCCTGTTAGGGGGACCAGAAGACAGGTTTGGGAAACACTGCTCGAAATAACAATAGATAGTCTATTGAATGCAATACCCTGAACGATGCTGGTGTGCTGATGTGTCATAAATCATGGCAGCACCCTATATTGGAGTTCAGGGTCAGATCTTGCATCTACCTTGCTTCTCTTGAGTAGCCACAAGTTCTCTCAATCAGCCCTGTCTAAGGGTGGAACCTAGACGTGTGCACACCAAAAAGATTTGTTTGGTTTCAGATGCATTCATTAAGTTCATTAATTTGTTTCGGTGTGTTTGTTATGGCTTTATTCGTATTTTGGATCAATTCGTTATTTCTTATTAATTCGTTATTTTGTATTGATTTATTATGCCATTAGTATTTAAACGTGTCCCGCCCCATGATGAAGACATGACCATCCTAGCCTTCATTGGATAGCTGTCTGTCACATGATCAAAATCACTGGCTGTAAAAGTCAATCAAAGGTTAAAATATGATCTGATTGGCCGCAGACTGAAGACAGATGCAGAATGGCGATTGGCCAAACACTGTTAACCTTTTCAAGCAAAGTAATGCAATGATTGGTTCAGGCTACTGTCATCATTCCACATGAGTAAAACGTCATAACGACTCGTTTCGTTAAACATTGTTTTGTTTCTATTGCGATCCGTACAAAATCAATTTGTTATTTTGGAAATTACTTCCGAAATATGAATTGAGAGAATTTTGGACAAATTGCGATTTGTTATGAAACTAAATGGACACCTCTAGTGGAACCTTCAGTCCTCAGTGCTTCAACATTGGCACAAGCCAGTCGTACCAGGCACCCCTGTCTGCCAAACCTGTCGTGTCAGCCACCCTTGTCTGGAAACACTGAATTAGGGTGTGCTAGAATGTTACATATACCTCAAACAAATTGTAAATAATCACAAAGCAATCATATTTAATTTTCTTTATTATGAACCAAATAGAAAAATCTCAAAGTGTAAAACAAAAGTCAAAAACAGGAGCCACTCTCCGAGCTGGCACACCCTTGTGCGCACGCCTATGCGCCTAGATCAATACTATTACTCCGGTGGCCACTTAGCACGGGGAATTGATGTTGCTCACTTCCACTTATGTGTATTTCTGATTCTCTTTTCTTCCAACCTCTATTTTTCGCTCCTCCTGGTTGCTTTGAAATACATATATCAAAGATACTGATGGACAACATCTAACGTTCTCCCTGTACACAGGATTTCTGCAAGCTTACCTTTTCCGCAACATTCCCAGGCTGCCTCGCGCAATATTCAAAGAAGCACGCACATCATTGTCACGCTTTAGCTTTCCTTCGCGCATTTCTATACTTTCCCAGCTCCCATTGGGTATTGCATGTTATTTTAAATATAACTTTCAAGCCGCAGCATGGGTTCAAAAGCTTTGCCTCACTGCGCGAGTGCAAGTGTGAATTCCCACATCCCAACGCGTTTCACTTAATGCAATTCAAGAGACATTTTAAATAGAAGCATTCGCTGTGTTGCCACGCTTCTATCATTATGTATGGTGCATAAATTGGGACCTTTTCAGCATAATTTTCTTATTAAAATCTACATTTTATTGCAGGGTTACACTAGTTAATCTTCATTGCTGTCTATATTTATAGTTTTTGGGCAGCTGCAAGAGGTGGTTGTAGAGCTCAAACATGAGTTCTATATAAGGCTCAGGGTTTAAAACTTTTGGACCTGTGAAGGAGATCTCCCATTCTTTCAGGATATTCTGTGACTAACTAGAAGTACTTTTTCATTCCCACTTATTGTACTTTTTTGCACTACATATTCTTTGCTTTCTTGAGGTGTCCTGGGCTGGCTTAGGAACTTTGGAAGACTGCAACCAGTAGCACTCCACCTATGGACAATTGTATACGTATGTGCTTATCTAAACATTCACTCGTCCACCTCATTGACTGGTAAATATTGTAGTTTAGATAAACCTCAGCAGTTAAGAAAAACATTTGCTCAGATTTTGATAAATGTTGCATCATGGGAGAAATGCACAAAATGGAAACAGGCAATAAAAAAAACCTAACTTTATTTTTCCTTTTTACATGCAAATACTTCAAACTAAGAGTCACAAACAGCAGCATGTGTTTTATAAAGTAGTTTTATTTGTAATGCACAAGTAATCTAGTTACAGCATATGTAAGTGGTAGTGTCCCTTTAAATATCATTGGTCTATCCATCGGAGCACAGACTGTTCAGCTCCCCCACGTTCTGTGTTCTTTTTTTTCTAATTCTTTATAGGTTTTGTAAGATGACAGAACACGCATGTTGTCAGCAGTGACCTAAAAAAAATTAAAATCAGTGAGAGAGAACTCTTCAAACTTTCTGGCCGCAGCTAAATGCTGTCAACTCTCATTTAATCCGCCAACCAACACTTAAAACGGAAATTAATTATATACATTTACTGAGTTTTTTGCATTTATGGTAATTATATTTGTAGCGCTGTGTTAAAATCTTGCTGTGGCAGTACCTATTTTTGGCCACAAGATGGAGACTATCGCGATCAGAGACACTGGACATTGGGACTACAATTCCCGGCATGCTTTGCAAGGAGACAGGAAGTGGGTGGGGACTGGACCCTTACATCCTCCGCCTCGTGGGGAACGCGCCAGAGTGCGCCAGGGAACGAGAGAGAGCAGACGCAGTGCCAAAGATCGTAAGAGGGCCTAGGCCTGAGAGCAAGTGAGCCTGTCAGTTCTTTTACTGGGTCATTCCGCCTAAGGAGAAGGAGCCCTCCAAGGTTCCAGAGTTGCTGCAGATTGAACCAACCGAAGACCTCGAGTAAGGAGTCACCGCAAGTTGATCGGGTACAGAGAGCAGGCGGTGAGCTGGGCCAAAGTCGTGGACAAGCTACGGGAAGTCAGACAACGGATCCGGCCGCTAGTATCCCCAGTCAAGATCGAGCGGAGAGACGTCCTGGGTCAGCGGAGCCTAAAGCAACCGGTGGATGGGTGAGAGGCCTCCAAGGCCGTTTGTAATACAAAGAATACGCTGCTGTTTTCTCTTTAAAGTCCACAGGGCCCCAACTTGACTAGTCAAAGACATTCTTTAAGTAAATTCACTGGCCAGTTGAACAGTACCCGGGTACCATACACACACATACACACCTTTTACATTCCGGGACTTAACCTGTGCAGGATTCATTTTTGTTACGAATCGGAACAGGGGTAAAGATACGTTCCGAATATATTTTTCTCTTTTCCGCTGCGCGTTTACCGTGATACGAAGTGATTGTACAGTTGTGTTCAAAATTATTCAACCCCCAATGCTGTAAAGGGTTTTAGGGAATTTAGTGTACATTTGTAATTGTATTCAGAATGAAATCCTACAAGGACTTTTTAAAGAACCATATGCAACTAAAATGACATCAATTGGTTTTGTAATACAGTAGTAAATGTTTCTTTTGTGAATTCTTCATTGACACAATTATTCAACCCCTTAAAGACTACCACTCTTTAGAACAGAGGTTCATTCAAGTGTTTTCAATCAGGTATTGAAAACACCTGTGGATGTCACGGAGCAGCAATAACGCATAATAAGCACCAATTAGGCAGCTTTAAAATGACTGTGATACTCAGCTCCTTCTAGACATTTACTGGTGTGGTTACAAACATAGTGAAGTCAAGAGAATGGTCCAGGAAGACAAGAGAAGAGGTGATTACTCTTCACAGGAAGGGCAATGGCTATAAGAAGATTGCAAAGATGTTAAACATACCAAGAGAGACCATAGGAAGCATCATTCGCAAATTCAAGGCAAAGGGCACTGTTGAAGCGCTACCTGGTCGTGGCAGAAAGAAGATGCTGACTTTGACTGCTGTGCGCTACCTGAAGCGTAGAGTGGAGAAAAGTCCCCGTGTGACTGCTGAGGAACTGAGAAAAGATTTGTCAGATGTGGGTACTGAAGTTTCAGCTCAGACAATACGGCGCACACTGCGTAATGAAGACCTCCATGCCAGAACTCCTAGGCGCACCCCCTTGCTGTCTCCAAAGAATAAGAAGAGTCGACTGCAGTATGCCAAAAGTCATGTGGACAAACCACAGAAGTTTTGGGATAGTGTTCTGTGGACTGATGAAACAAAATTAGAACTGTTTGGGCCCATGGATCAACGCTATGTTTGGAGGAGGAAGAACAAGGCCTATGAAGAAAAGAACACCTTGCCTACTGTGAAGCATGGCGGGGGGTCAATCATGCTTTGGGGTTGTTTTGCTTCTGCAGGTACAGGGAAGCTTCAGCGTGTGCAAGGTACCATGAATTCTCTTCAGTACCAGGAGATATTGGATGACAATGTGATCCAGTCCGTCACAAACCTGAGGCTTGGGAGACGTTGGACCTTTCAACAGGGCAATGATCCCAAGCATACCTCCAAGTCCACTAGAGCATGGTTGCAGATTAAAGGCTGGAACATTTTGGAGTGGCCATCGCAGTCACCTGACTTAAATCCGATTGAGAACCTCTGGTGGGACTTAAAGAAAGCAGTTGCAGTGCGCAAGCCTAAGAATGTGACTGAACTGGAGGCTTTTGCCCATGACGAATGGGCGAAGATACCCGTAGATCGCTGCAAGACACTTGTGTCAAGCTATGCTTCACGTTTAAAAGCTGTTATAACTGTAAAAGGATGTTGTACTAAGTAATAAGATTGAATGTCACTTGGGGGTTGAATAAAACTGATAATGATGTGAGCACAGAAAAGACATTTGTGGTTATTTCATTATAAATGTTATCTTATATTTGTCTGACCTACACGTGCCTCTTTGATTTAATTGCAAGCAAGATGACTGAATGATCAAAATCAATGTCAAACTGGCCAAAACACTCAATTTCAGTGGGAGTTGAATAATTTTGAACACAACTGTATATTCTGGGGTTCCGCTACGTGTCCCTTTTCCGAATATTCGTGCAACTGCATTTTCTTTTATGTTCGGTTACGAATATTTTATTTTCCGAAATACGAAGCCTCGTGTTTCGGTTCTTTCCCGCTACGCGTTTTATCGCAATACGAAAGTACTGTAATATATCTGTGAATACCGTATCTCAATATCTGCCTATTATTTTAGTAAACTATTTAAATGATAAAAACCCACATCTGTGTTGGAGTATATTTATTCCCTAGTGCGGGGAGACTGACCCGTGGTTCATTTTCAGCGGCTCCTCCGGGAGTGAGCGCTACACGTGGGGGCTCGTTTCCGGGATTCAGTCTCTGGAAAAACCGCATCTAAAGGGTTAAATATGGATCCAGACACTGTTGCCGAATGGTGTGAGGAGCACAGTAGTCAGTTAGAATGTTGTATAGTCATGGATATTCCCGCAGACACTTGGGCCGAAGAGCAGATCCGCCAGGCCGTGGCCACGCTAGCACCAGATCATCGGGGGTTAATACTGGACATTAAGAAAAACCCAGATACTTCTCACACGTATGTTCTTCTCGAGTGGAGAAAGGGTGTTCCACCATGTTTTCAGGGCGCGAGCGTGAAACTGGCCGATGAGGTGGAAGTCCAACTAATTCAGCCAAGTGCGCCACGTGGCGAATCCGCAAGTGTTCCCGCGCCTAGTCCGTTGGCCATGATCGGGCCGGAATTTATCGTGGCTATTGGAGACCTACTGGCTAAATGTCAGAAAACAAGCCCTCCTCACACTAATTTCGGTTATCGACGGTTAAGAAATTTTACAGGAAACGTACCAACTCCGGCGGGAGAAGAAACCTTTGAGGAATGGGTGGAACAGGCGATGCAGGCTCTGGATGAGTGGGACGTCCCTGAGGCCCAGAAAAAGCAAAGGATCACCGAGAGTTTAAAGGGACCTGCGTCAGAAGCGGTGAGAAACCTGAAACTGAGCAGAAAAGATTGTACTGCTTTAGATTACTTAAACGTTCTTGAAGAAGTTTTTGGGTGAACCGAAAAGGCGGCCGAACTGGTATATCAGTACGAACACACCTACCAGAGAAAAGGTGAAAGGATGACCGAATACATGAGGCGCCTAGATAAGATTCTACACCAGATACTTCTTAAGAAAGGGGCCGAACCGGTCGAAGTAGATAAGATTCGAATAAAACAGATCCTGAGGGGCTCTCAACCTCTAGATCCAGTAATGATGCAGCTGAGAAGCAGAGCAGGTAACCAAGAATTGAAGTACCTGGAACTGATCCGAGTTGTACGAGAAGAAGAGGCTTTACTGAAGAGAAATCCTTCAGGCGGGGGAAAGGGCTTATGCACAACCTGTGAGACATAGCGACGGTCTGCAGCCTGAAAGCGACTCCCTAGATACTTATGGATCGGACGAGGACGAACAAGAGCACCTAGTCGTTTTTAAATCTACAGAGAGGGCTGCCAAAGAATCGAACCCCTCTGAACGTGGTGAATTGTCCAAGACCGTCAAGAAAGTACAGGAAGCTCAAGCTGAATTGCAACAAGCGCACGCGGAATTGTGCCGAGTGTTGATGAAGGTGACCGAAATGCAGGCAGAAATGCAGAAATTCCTCACAGACATGCAGATGACGGGAGCCGCTGTGGCGTCTGGTCCAAGTCCTTTAACAAAATCCCAACAAGCAACTACGTCTCCGCTCTCTAAGAAGAGATGTTTTGGTTGTGGAGAAATGGGCCATTTCCGCGCACAGTGCAAAGGCCAAATGTCTGAGAAGGATAGAGTCGAGGGACTGTTGAAAGCCTTAGAAGGACTGTTATCTACCTCACCGGCGGGAAACGCCAGAGGGCACAAGTGAAGGAGCAACCTAAGTGCCCGAAGGTTGAACCCCGCTCCAGAAACCAAGTCAAGACTAAGAGGGCGGGAAGGCCCAAAGCTGAGCCAACTGTTGAGCCTGCCAGGACTGAAAGAGTCACTCCCTTAGCATCCGGGTCTACGTCGCAGGGAAGCAATGCACACCCAAAACCTACACGGGCCAAGAAAAGGGCCAGGGTACAGCAAACTGGGTCTAAGCGTCCGGATACCGCCACCAAGTTTCCTGACCAACTGATAGGTCCTTCTCAATGAATATTTTTGTTCAGTCTTTGCAGAAGAAAAGGAAGGAAAGGGACCTCAGTTAGGAGAGAACACTAAAGAGACATTTACATATCAGTTTACAGAGGAGGAGGTTCTACAGCAGCTGTCTAAAGTAAAGACAAATAAGTCAATGGGGCCTGATGGGATCCACCCTAAATTATTAAAAGAGCTCAGTGATGTAATAGCAAAACCGTTAACAGATTTATTTAACCAATCCTTGTTAACGGGAGTCGTCCCAGAAGACTGGAAATTAGCAAATGTTGTGCCCATTTACAAGAAGGGTAGTAGGGAGGAATCGGGGAACTATAGGCCAGTTAGTTTTACGTCAGTAGTGGGGAAATTAATGGAAACCATGTTAAAGGAAAGGATTGTTGAACATCTAAAAACACATAGATTACAGGATCAGAAACAACATGGGTTTACCTCAGGGAGATCATGCCAAACTAATCTTATTGATTTTTTTGATTGGGTAACAAAAATAATAGACACAGGTGGTGCAGTAGACATTGCTTATTTAGATTTCAGTAAGGCTTTTGATACTGTTCCGCATAGAAGGCTTATCAATAAATTGCAATCTTTGAGTTTAGATTCCAATATTGTTGACTGGATTAGGCAGTGGCTGAGTGACAGACAACAGAGGGTTGTGGTAAATGGAGTTTATTCGGCGCAAGGTCTTGTTACCAGTGGGGTACCTCAGGGGTCAGTACTTGGACCCATTCTCTTTAATATTTTTATTAGTGATATTGCAGAAGGTATTAATGGAAAAGTATGTCTTTTTGCTGATGACACAAAGATTTGCAACAGGGTTGACGTTCCTGGAGGGATCAGCCAAATGACAAATGATTTAGGTAAACTAAAAAATGGTCGGAGTTGTGGCAATTGAGTTTTAATGTGGATAAGTGCAAGATAATGCACCTGGGACGTAAAAACCCAAGGGCTGAATATAGAATATTTGATACAGTCCTAACCTCAACATCTGAGGAAAGGGATTTAGGGGTCATTATTTCAGAGGATCTAAGGGTAAGTAGTCAATGTAATAGAGCAGCAGGAATGCTAGCAGAATGCTTGGTTGTGTAGGGAGAGGTATTAGCAGTAGGAAAAGGGAAGTGCTCATGCCACTGTACAGAGCACTGGTGAGACCTCACTTGGAGTACTGTGTGCAGTACTGGAGACCGTATCTCCAGAAGGATATAGACCTCTTAGAGAGAGTTCAGAGAAGGGCTACTAAAATGGTGTACGGCTTGAAGGAGAAAAGTTACCAGGAAAGGCTTAATGATCTTAACATGTACAGCTTGGAAAAAAGACGAGACAGAGGAGATATGATAGAAACATTTAAATACGTAAAGGGAATCCACAAGGTAGAGGAAGGGAGTATATTTAAAAGGAAACAAAATAGCAAAACAAGAGGACATAGTCTTAGATTAGAGGGGCAAAGGTTTAAAAGTAACATCAGGAAGCATTATTTTACTGAGAGGGTGGTGGATACATGGAACAGTCTTCCAGTAGAAGTGGTAGAGGCCAAAACAGTAATTGAATTTAAGCAAGCATGGGATAGGCATAAGGCTATCCTAAACAAAAGATAAATCCAGGTAAAGTATCCATGTAATTGGGCAGACTAGATGGGCCGAAAGGTTCTTATCTGCCGACATTTTTCTATGTTTCTATGTTTCTATGTTTCTATTGTGCCAATCCAAGTGGAAGGAGTCTACACCAAAGCCCTGTTAGATTCAGGGGCTCAAGTGACATTGATCTACAGAGACTTCTATGAGAAATACTTAAAGCACATTCCTCTGCAAGAATTGAAGGATTTGGAAATATGGGGTATCGGCACTGAGAAACTCCCTTATGACGGGTACCTGCAAGTAAAGTTGGAGATCGGATCTGAAGTCATCGGACAGTCTGGAGGTTGTGATGCATTGGCCATTGTGTGTCCTCGACCCTCGGGTGCGAACAGAAGCTCCCTCATAGTGGGGACGAATACTGACCTAGTGCGGCGTCTCCTGACACCTATTGTATTGGAAGAAGGTTCGACTCAAGGAGTACACCCAATGTTACGTCCGGTCTATCAGAGGATGGTCGAAGAACGAAAGGCACCTGCTGAGGTGGGAAGACTGGGGAGACTGGGTGGGACAGAGAAGGTTCTGCAAGCGGGAGAGAAGTAGCGAGCTTCCGGGTTTCAGTCAAGTTGAATGGATCACAACCAGGTCCCTATGTGGTGCTGGGAACCGATGTCAATCATGGGAGTGAAACCGGAGTCGAAGTAATTCCTGAAATAATCTCCACCAAAGCTCTGAAGAGAACACGAGGAAGAGTCTCGGTCAGTGTGTGCAATGTGACAGATTCTCCAGTAGTCCTTAAAGCACGAATGCCTATCGGGCAAGTAGAGTCTGCTACACCCCTCTCTACTGATTTAGGAGGGGGAGTGGATAAAGAGATTCCAGATGAAAGATTCTACCCCAAAGACGCTCCCATTTCACCTGAGTGGAAGAAACGTCTTCAGTCTCAAGTCTAAAAGTGGAAGGAATTGTTCTCGAAAGATGAGTTCGATGTGGGCCTAGCTAAGAGTACTGAGCACCGCATTCGGTTACAAGAAGACAAGCCGTTTCGTGAAAGATCAAGGCGAGTTCCGCTGGGAGACTTGGATGATCTGCGAGAACAACTGAATGAATTGCAAAGAACCAAGGTGATTCAAGAGTCCAGGAGTCCATATGCATCTCCCATAGTGTTGGTCCGGAAGAAAAATGGTTCTGTCCGCCTATGTATAGACTACCGCATATTGAACCGGAGAACCATCCCCGATCAATATGCCACTCCTCGGATAGAAGATGCCCTACAGTGTTTGTCTGGAGCAAAGTGGTTTAGTGTACTAGACCTGCGAAGCGGATATCACCAGATACCCATGCATCCTGAAGACAAGGAGAAAACTGCGTTCATCTGTCCACTAGGGTTCTTTGAATTCAACAGAATGCCTCAAGGCCTTACGGGGGCTCCAGCCACGTTCCAACGGTTGATGGAGAAGACAGTCGGGGATATGAATTTAATCAAAGTATTAGTGTACCTGGATGACATAATTGTGTTTGGGAAGACTCTGGAAGAACATGAACAACGTCTGGAGAAGGTCTTGAAGAGGCTCCATGAAGAGGGGTTGAAACTGTCTCTGGAGAAATGCCAATTCTGTCTACCGTCTGTTACGTATCTAGGACATGTGGTCTCAGCAGAAGGTGTTTTGACAGATCCTCGGAAGTTGGAGGCCGTAGCTTCTTGGCCTAGACCCCGGAACGTCACTGAACTTAGATCTTTTCTGGGATTCTGTTCGTACTATCGAAGATTTGTGGGAGGATTCGTGAAAATAGCTCAACCACTGAACAAACTCCTGCAGAAGGAAACCACAGAAGAAGGCTGCAAGGTCTCTGACAAAAACCCGTCAGCTCCGGGGCCAAGGAAAGCTCGAGAGTCTATACAAGGTGAATGGACTAGTCAATGTGAAGGAGCTTTCGTAAAGCTGAAAGAGAGTCTAACCCGAGCTCCTGTTTTGGCCTATGCGGACCCTCACAAGCCGTATGAACTACATGTGGATGCCAGCCGAGAAGGTCTGGGAGGAGTCCTATATCAGGAGTATGGTGGATTGCTGAGGCCTGTGGCGTACGTGAGCCGGAGCCTTACGCCTTCAGAAAAGAACTATCCTACTCACAAGCTGGAGTTCCTAGCCTTGAAGTGGGCAGTGGTAGACAAGTTAAAAGACTATCTGTATGGAGCCGAGTTTGTGATCAAGACGGATAACAATCCTCTTACCTACATCCTTACTACTGCAAAACTGGACGCAACGGGACATCGGTGGTTGGCCGCTCTGTCAGGGTTTTGGTTAAGCCTGAAGTACCGCCCTGGGGTGAATAATCGAGATGCTGATGCGTTATCGAGAAGACCCTACACTACAGAATGGACTCAGTTGACTCCAGACGGGGTGCAAGCTTTGTGTCAAGGAACGGAGCGCCGAGTCAAGGGAGGGATTGAAGCGGAGGCCATAGGAGTCATGGCTGCGGCTGTTCCTGAGTTTTACTGCAACCCTACGCAGTTGAGGGATGAAAATTTACCTACCTTTTCGAGACAGGACCTGAAAGCGGATCAGGCCAGAGACCCTTTAATTGCCTTGACCATAAAGGCCCTGACTGCAAACCAGCGAGAGATTTTGTTAACTAATTCCCCGAGTGGAGCCAGATTGGTCTATAAAGAGTGGGAGCGGTTAAAGATGCTGGATGGGGTGGTCTACCAAAGGGGCCCCTCAACCAACTCTGAAGAGATTCAACAGTTATTCCTCCCTACTAAATATAGGGAGAGTGTGTTGCGATCACTACATGATGAGCATGGACATTTGGGTGCTGAAAGAACTTTTCAGCTGGTGCGAGATAGGTTCTATTGGCCTTGCATGAGAGCTGAAGTGGAAAGCTATTGTCACTCCTGTCTAAGGTGTATTCAGAGGAAGACTCTACCGACCCGAACTGCTCCAATGAGCCATCTGCAGAGCCAGGGACCCATGGATTTGGTGTGCATTGACTTCTTGTGCTTAGAGCCGGATGCTAGTGGGCAAGGGAACATTCTAATAGTGACTGATCATTTCACTCGTTACGCCCAAGCATTTTCCACAAAAGATCAACGTGCTCCAACAGTGGCTAAGGTGTTGATGGAAAAGTTCTTTGTTCATTATGGACTGCCAAGGAGGATACACTCTGATCCGGGTAGAGACTTTGAAAGCAGACTGGTGGGGCAGTTGTTAGAGCTGTTGGGAATCCAAAAGACCCGAACCACACCATATCACCCTCAAGGTGATGCTCAGCCTGAAAGGTTTAATCGCACACTGCTAAACATGCTGGGGACCTTGTCGAATGTGGAGAAGCAGAGTTGGAGTCGGCACATAGCTACTCTGGTGCATGCATATAACAGTACGGAGAGTGATGCCACTGGATACTCACCGTACCGTCTTATGTTCGGAAGAGAGGCTCGACTGCCGGTTGATTTGGCCTTTGGGTTATCTCTAGACCAGACATCAGTAGCTTCCCATAGAGACTACGTGGATAGACTTCGAAAGAATTTGGCTTCTGAATTTGAACAGGCCCGATTGACCTCAGGAAACAGGGAACAAAGAAACAAAAGGAACTATGACTTGAAAGTCCGAATACAAGATCTACAACCCGGTGATAGGGTTCTATTGAAGAACTTGGGTGCTGCTGCGAGACACAAGTTGGCGGATAGGTGGAGTTCCCAGGTTTACATTGTCTGCAAACAACTGCCGGGTTTACCAGTGTATCAGATTCGCCCGGATGGAAAGGCTGGGCCTCTTAAGAACTTGCACCGAAATCATTTGCTACCTTTGAGAGAGGCTGTAAGGATGCCAGTTGGGGACGAACCGCCTCTGCCAAATCCGCCTGTTCCATGTTTGCCTCCTGTTACTCGGTCTCAACAGACCCGGGTTGCCGAAGAGAGCGAAAGAGACAGTGAAGAAGAGAGTTATTGTCTGGACTGGATGCGTTCACCGGAGCCTGAAGAGATTATCTCAGTTCCTGAGCGATGGGAGAGTAATTTGAGGCCTGAAGCTCCTGAATTTCTGCTGGAGGTCCCTGAGACTGTTGATATCCCTGAGCCTCTTGAATTTCAGTTGGAAGTCCCTGAGGCTGTGGGGATCCCGGTAGCTCCGGAAGCTTATTCAGGTGATTATAGTTCTATGCCTTCGCTGGAGGGATCATACTCTGAAGAAACGTCTGCTCCAGTGGCAGAGAGAAGGATTGAGCCAACGCCTATAGTACTTCCACCTGAAGAGGAACTGATTGAGCCAGAACCAAAACGCTCTGTTCGACCGTCCCAACGACTCACCTACGACTCGCCAGGACATAGCACTGAAGAGGCCATCACCACAGTGCAGAGGTTGCCTGAAGTGTCTGCTATGCTAGCTGAGGTAGCCCAAAATATGAGTCAACTTGAGGAAGTATTTCTAACCCACTGCATGTATGCTGCTGAACCTGTGCATGTTATGTAAACTATATTCAAATATTGTGGAGATGTAATGTAACTGTTGTACCTCCTTGGAGAGACCCAAGAGTTCTAGGAGGGGGAGAGTGTAGTGCTGTGTTAAAATCTTGCTGTGGCAGTACCTATTTTTGGCCACAAGATGGAGACTATCGCGATCAGAGACACTGGACATTGGGACTACAATTCCCGGCATGCTTTGCAAGGAGACAGGAAGTGGGTGGGGACTGGACCCTTACATCCTCCGCCTCGTGGGGAACGCGCCAGAGCGCGCCAGGGAACGAGAGAGAGCAGATGCAGTGCCAAAGATCGTAAGAGGGCCTAGGCCTGAGAGCAAGTGAGCCTGTCAGTTCTTTTACCGGGTCATTCCGCCTAAGGAGAAGGAGCCCTCCAAGGTTCCAGAGTTGCTGCAGATTGAACCAACCGAAGACCTCGAGTAAGGAGTCACCGCAAGTTGATCGGATACAGAGAGCAGGCGGTGAGCTGGGCCAAAGTCGTGGACAAGCTACGGGAAGTCAGACAACGGATCCGGCCGCTAGTATCCCCAGTCAAGATCGAGCGGAGAGACGTCCTGGGTCAGCAGAGCCTAAAGCAACCGGTGGATGGGTGAGAGGTCTCCAAGGCCGTTTGTAATACAAAGAATACGCTGCTGTTTTCTCTTTAAAGTCCACAGGGCCCCAACTTGACTAGTCGAAGACATTCTTTAAGTAAATTCACTGGCCAGTTGAACAGTACCCGGTACCATACACACACATACACACCTTTTACATTCCGGGACTTAACCTGTGCAGGATTCATTTTTGTTACGAATCGGAACAGGGGTAAAGATACGTTCCGAATATATTTTTCTCTTTTCCGCTGCGTGTTTACCGTGATACGAAGTGATTGTATATTCTGGGGTTCCGCTACGTGTCCCTTTTCCGAATATTCGTGCAACTGCATTTTGTTTTATGTTCGTTACGAATATTTTATTTTCCGAAATACGACGCCTCGTGTTTCGGTTCTTTCCCGCTACGCGTTTTATAGCAATACGAAAGTACTGTAATATATCTGTGAATACCGTATCTCAATATCTGCCTATTATTTTAGTAAACTATTTAAATGATAAAAACCCACATCTGTGTTGGAGTATATTTATTCCCTAGTGCGGGGAGACTGACCCGTGGTTCATTTTCAGCAGCTCCTCCGGGAGTGAGCGCTACATATTACATAACAAAAACTTTTAATTCTTAACAAGAAAACACGATTGCACATAAATATAAGCATCAGATAGAGTGGGTAGAAAAGGAATTTCAGGGGACATCCCTGCTGCTGGGATTGGTTCTTCTGTTTTAGAAGTTTTTCCAAATATTTACCAATCTTTTCTGGGATGCTATTTACATTAAAGCAAGATTGAAAAGCAAATACTCGCCTCCGAATGTTTATTAAAATTCAAACTTTCCGTCATATTAAAAGGAAAACTAAACAATTTCAATTCCTCTGTAAATATGTGTGGCACTTTCTAAACCCAAGCGCAAACAAAATGCATTTGCAGAAAATTACCTTAATTTGCAATGATACAGCATAGCCTCAGATCGTGTTAACACGATCTCGGGCTGCTGTGTCTGCTACTGCTGATCATGTATACATGGTCAACGTAGGGACGGGGTTATGAATGGTATTGCAATGTTTCAGGTCTTATAGGAAGCCTTTACCAAGTATTGCTTTATAAACCACAATTAGAGCTGAAAAGTTCCAAGAACAATCCATATACCCAGCTCCAAATGGACACGAACAGTGTAACCAGGTCTTCTGTATTTATGAATTTACATAGCTGTCTGCTATGAGCTGTGTGGAAACCATGTGTAGGACTGTTCAAGTGGTGCGTCCCTTCTATTCGTGGAGGGAATGGAGCCCTTTTTTTCAAGCTACATTGCAAAGTAACTCCATCATCTTATTCAGAACACATTATAAATAGGGATGCACCAATACCCCTTTTTTAGGACTGAGTACAAGTACCGATACTTTTTTAAGGTACGCACCGATACGGAGTACCGATTCTTTTATTTAAGGTCATGTGACCGCTGTCACGTTCGCTATGGCGCTCACCCTTGATCAGCATGGTTTGGATCCTTTTGGACAGACCTCTGTGATACTCAATTTTCCAGCAGTCAGGACTGCCACACCTAGCACTCCCAGCCAGGGAGGTGAGACAGATTACTAGATACCACTCAGTAGCAAATAATTTTGTGACCAAGTGTCTACTGAGCGAAAACAAGTTAACTATGAACAGAGATGATGTAGAAATGTCTTATAACATGGGTTAACAAAAGTGGGGTCAATAGTACAATCCGATTTGGCATCAGCGGGGGTAGTCATACAGGCAATGTCGGCAACAGTGGGGACTCAAAAAGTATAACCCAGCAGGATAGAATGAGACTTCAACATATTCAGCACCCTGCAGGACAGGCCCACAATGAGAGACAGGGTAATATAACTTATGTATCGGCTTCATACCAGCATGGCAGAGCGGAGGATTGACAGATTCGGCACCCTGCAGGGCAGGCCTACAACCGGAGGTAAGGTAGCGTGAAGTAACCTGCACTTACACTCAGTGTCCACAGAGAGCACTATGAGTATACCAAGGGAGTAAGAGAGAGAATCGTCAAACAGGCAGTCCGGGTCAAACACAAACAAGGTCCTCATACAGCGATAAACGGCAACTGAGCAGGAAAACATTGAGACACGTAAGCTGGCGATGCGGGAATGACTCCACGTCAGGGCGACGAGCTGAATCTTGCACCCTGCATTTAAGGCTGGCGGCTTCATGTCATCACGCCAAGCCCCGCCCCTCTAGACACCGGCCGGCCAGCCCCAACTCCTGGCACCCGGCCAGTCAGCAATGCCGCTGGGTGCCCAGACCCCCCAGGGAGCACTGCATGTGCCGAGGATGTGACAACCGCTTTCCAATAAATAATTTAGGATGTTGCTGAAAGTCTGTCCAGTTTATGTTAATATTGAAATGTATGGCCAGACACCCAAATTACCCACTGCACAGCCTGCGCACATGCGTGCGCACACACGCACGCACACACACCTCAGATATATAAACCTCATGTGTATACTCATGCAGATACATGTATACTTGCAGACCTCAGACCAGATACACCCACTCAGATACATATACACAGACACTAGACCAGACACACATAAACAGACCCCAAACCAGTTACACATATACTGACCGCAGACCAGATACACATATACAGACCCCAGATAAGACACACATATATATACATATAAATACAGAAACCAGAATAGACATAACCACAGGCAGAGGCTGGGGCAGCTGGCTGGATGCATTTAAAAGCATCTGGCCAGCGTTCCCCTGAGGCAGGCTGCGTTACTGATTGGCCACCGGGCTGTGGAGGCTGTGACATGCCCCTACGAGATCTTGCGACTCCCGTGAGATCTCGGCAGGAGGCAGCATCACAGCTTGCACAGCCTGTAGGCCGCTCATTAATGCTGCCAGCCAGAGGGGGACACTGGGCAAATGCTTTTAAATGCATCCGGCCAGCTTCCCCAGCCCTTCGGATACCGGTAAGCCAGCCCAGCGCCGACTTCCAGGTATCAGGGGTGGTATCGGGGCATTTAAATGACGGTATCAGCACCGATACTAGTATTGGTATTGGTGCATCCCTAATTATTAATGTTTCATATGACCATAAAGTGGATTACATATGAGCAGAATATAATGAGACGTATCGGTACATAATGAACAGAGAAATGCATTGTTGGGGTTGCATTCTCTACTTTGAAAACATAAATCGGTGCATTAAACCATAAATGTATCGAAATAAATCTGTGAGTGGAATGTCTTCTTTTTGTTAAGTAATTAGTGTTAAAATGCTCAATGTAGATAAAAATTTAATCGAAGTGTTTACCTGGAGCAGCCACGTTTTTATTATTTATTATTAACGCGGCTGAGCAACGTATTAAACAAAGGTATCCGCCATCAAATATTTATAGGTCCTTATTTATATGATGAAAATTTACAAGACATCTCAAAATAAGTTCCTGTAAACACACTTGATGGTTTGGAACCGTTTTGTGAATCTGTCTTTGTGCGTTGCTTTGTGTTGTCAAATCCCGTTTGATTTCCTTCCTGTAGAATGTCAAATTTGAATTATGCATCGCCTACCTGGATACCATGTCTTATTACTTATTTAATGCCTTACGTACTGCGGAAAACAGAATTGGGTGCCAGAACCTAGTAGCTGCATAGAAATGAATATACTGCTTTATATTTTTTGAAGAAACAGATGTTCTTAGACTTGATTTAATAAAAATAAGAAAAATTAGGTGAGAAAATGCGATGAATATGATTTACAATACGGTAGGTCTGAAAAAAATGGCTGGTACAGGTTAGGTAAAATACTTAGGGCTCTATCACCTCCTTCAAGCTAACACTAGCGTCAACGTTAGCGCTAGCTTAACCCCTCAGTTACTGGGCGGTTTTACAAAAGTCCGTCCGTTAGTGCCCGCTGCTGTTTTTACGTTTCTGCGCTGTTTGTGTTTAGGTCAAAATTTCCTCTTAGGCCAATGTCAGACAAACGCAGTCTGAGGGCACTTTGTATGCGTGCACAATGGACGGCCGTACTGATGGAAGATACTGTAGACACCACATGGTCCGTTTTTGTTGACAGATGTAGAAAAAAAGGGAATTATGGGAAACAAAATTAATATGAAAAATGATAAAAATTTGAAAAGGATATGAAAAGCCATTGTGTGTGTCAAGGTGCTGGACGTCTGACATCTCCTCATCACTCACACGCTACGTGGACGATGCGCACTCTTCGCGTCCGTCTAGCGGTTTTACTTTCTTGTCTAACTTGCGCCCATCTGCCACGTGCGTTGTGCGTGCGCAGTTCGGTGCGCACGTTCTTCGTGTGTGGGTCTCTTTTGATCATGATTCTATGCTACGACGAATGTTAAACTGTGTGGCAACACGGACGTGATCACTGCGTTCGTCTGACGCGGGCATTACTCGTTTATGCAACCCACACATATTATACACTGTTTTTCCCGCCATTAAATGGACTTTCTAAAAATACTATTATTTCCATTATATCCTATAATTTACTATAAAAAAATGAAATATGATGAAAAATGGAAAAAAAACACTTTTTCAAAATTTAATCCCCAAAGTCTACAAGCGCCAAAAAAGACCACGGCTAAAAAGTTTCAAAATTTTGTCCTGAGATTAGAAATACCCAAGTTTTACATGTGTAGCGCTGTGCTAAAAATCTTGCTGTGGCAGTACCTATTTTTGGCCACAAGATGGAGACTATCGCAATCAGAGATACTGGACATTGGGACTACAATAACTGGCATGCTTTGCAAGAAGCCAGGAAGTGGGTGGAGACTGGACACTTACATCCTCTGCCTCGTGGAGAAAGTTCCAGAGCGCGCCAGGGGATGAGAGAAAGCAGACGCACTGAGGAGACCGCTGGAGGAGCTAGGCCAAAGCCCGAGGGAGACCTGTAATTCCTATTTGGGTCACTCAACCTGAGGAGAAGGAGACTTGCCAGTACCCAGACAACAGCTGCAGACCGGCGGAATCGAACGGAGAGCAGGCGGGGAGCTGGACAAGCTGCATGAAGGTAGACAACGGATCCGGCCGCTAGTATCCCCAGTCAAAATCGGGTGGAGAGACGTCCTGGGTCAGCGGAGCCTAAAGCAGTCATCAGATGGGTGAGAGGCCTCCAAGGCTGTTTGTATGATTAAAGGACGCTCTGCTGTTTTTCTCTTTTAAGTTCACAGGGCCCCAACTGACTAGTCGAAGACTTTCCTTTAATAAATTCACTGGCCAGTTGAACAGTACCCGGGTACCACACACACACAGATACGCTTCTTACATTCTGGAATTTAACTTGTACAGGACTCATTTCCTTTTACGAATCGGAACGGGGGTTAAAAGACAAAGATACGTTCCGAATACATTTTTCTCTTTTTTTTCCGCTGCGCGTTTGCCATAATACGAAAGGGATTGTATGTTTGGGGTTTTCGCTACGGGTCCCTTTTTCTGAACTATCGGGAAATTGCATTGCTTTTATGTTCGGTTGCGAATATTTTGTTTTCCGGGATGCGAAGCCTCGTGTTTCGTTTCTTTTCCGCTACGCGTTTTACCGGGATACGAAAATACTGTAATAATACTTGTGAATACCGTGTCTCAACATCTGCTCAAATATTTTAGTAAACTATATAAATATAAAAACTCACAACTGTGTTGGAGTATATTTATTCCCTAGTGCGGGGAGATTGACCCGTGGTTCATTTTCAGCGGCTCCTCCGGGAGTGAGCGCTACACATGTTTTTGCTTTTAACCCCTTCACTGCTGAGACATTTCACCTCTGTGCGCTGAGCTCATTCTGACCATTTTATGCTCATCATTTTTGTATGCCAGCTTAAGTCCTATTTAATTAAACCCCCAGACATTTTTTTTTATTATTATTATTAATATAATAATATTTTTTTTTTTACAAGAAACCTGGTCATGCTTGGTATCATTGGAAAGGCCATGATCAGGACTTCCAATGATATCAAACATGACCCTCTAGCTGCCACAGATTGGAAGATATGGGGATCCAAAGGATCCCCTTATCTCCACTTGGCAACTAGGGGGTTAACTGGCCCACTGATGTCCTCACACATATGGTGAGGATGTCAGTGGGTGGGGGGAAACCTGGAGGTTTGACTGGCGATTCAGTGCCAGTTGGTGCCGAATCGCGATTCAGCAATGTAGGTGTTGGACACACCAATGAAAAAAGGAGACTCTCCCCTTTCCAGCAGTGCAATTGTTTTTTTCTCTATCTTAAATAGTTTGGGAGATAGAGGGCTCCAAATAAGCCCCACTCTACTTCCTGATATTTACTGCAGGCGCACCTGCCGGGCCCCCTAATATTGAACTTTTCGAAGCGACCAAATTTGTCCATTTCTGTTATTCGGAACTAAGATGTAGTAAGATATAAAAACTTAAAGAACGACTTACAAATGGTTCCCGAATGACACACGGAATGATGCACATGCTACAATATGAAGCCTGTGCTCCAAAACAACACAATGAATGAAGCATATGCTCCAAAACAACACAACGAGTGAAGCATGTGCTCCAAAACAATACAACGAATGAAGCATGTGCTCCAAAACAATATAATGAATGAAGCATGTGCTCCAAAACAATACAACGAATGAAGCATGTGCTCCAAAACAATATAATGAATGAAGCATGTGCTCCAAAACAATACAACGAATGAAGCATGTGCTCCAAAACAATATAATGAATGAAGCATGTGCTCCAAAACAATATAATGAATGAAGCATGTGCTCCAAAACAATATAATGAATGAAGCCTGTGCTCCACAACAATACAATGACTGAAGCATGTGCTCCAAAACAATACAATGAATAAAGCATGTGCTCTGAAACAATACAATGTATGAAGCCTGTGCTCCAAAACAATACAATGAATGAAGCATGTGCTCCAAAACAATACAATGAATGAAGCTTGTGATCTAAACAAATACAATGAACGAAGCCTGTGCTCCAAAACAATACAATGAATGAAGCATGTGCTCCAAAACAATAGAACGAATGAAGCATGTGCTCCAAAACAATACAACGAATGAAGCATGTGCTCCAAAACAATATAATGAATGAAGCATGTGCTCCAAAACAATATAATGAATGAAGCCTGTGCTCCACAACAATACAATGACTGAAGCATGTGCTCCAAAACAATACAATGAATAAAGCATGTGCTCTGAAACAATACAATGTATGAAGCCTGTGCTCCAAAACAATACAATGAATGAAGCATGTGCTCCAAAACAATATAATGAATGAAGCATGTGCTCCAAAACAATATAATGAATGAAGCATGTGCTCCAAAACAATATAATGAATGAAGCATGTGCTCCAAAGCAATATAATGAATGAAGCCTGTGCTCCAAAGCAATACAATGAATGAAGCATGTGCTCCAAAACAATATAATGAACGAAGCCTGTGCTCCAAAACAATACAATGAATGAAGCATGTGCTCCAAAACAATACAACGAATGAAGCATGTGCTCCAAAACAATATAATGAATGAAGCATGTGCTCCAAAACAATATAATGAATGAAGCATGTGCTCCAAAACAATATAATGAATGAAGCCTGTGCTCCACAACAATACAATGACTGAAGCATGTGCTCCAAAACAATACAATGAATAAAGCATGTGCTCTGAAACAATACAATGTATGAAGCCTGTGCTCCAAAACAATACAATGAATGAAGCATGTGCTCCAAAACAATACAATGAATGAAGCATGTGCTCCAAAACAATACAATGTATGAAGCCTGTGCTCCAAAACAATACAATGAATGAAGCATGTGCTCCAAAACAATACAATGAATGAAGCATTTGCTCCAAAACAATACAATGAATGAAGCTTGTGATCCAAACAAATACAATGAACGAAGCCTGTGCTCCAAAACAATACAATGAATGAAGCATGTGCTCCAAAATGATGGACAGAGTGAAGCATATGCTCCACAGTGATGGATGGAATAATGCATAAGCTAAAGCTCTGGAGAATTCCAAATGAATCCAAATTTATGCAATTAGATTCAGATCTGGCTGATTATAATCGGATTGGTTCAGATCAATTTGGAAAGTGTTTTGTTTGCCAACGGTTAAGATATTGGCAATTCAAAATTCAGATTGATCCAAACAATGAATAAAGCATTTGCTCCGAAACAATACAATTGATGAAGCATGTGCTCCAAAACAATACAATGTATGAAGCCTGTGCTCCAAAACAATACAATGTATGGTGCCTGTGCTCCAAAACAATACAATGAATGAAGAATGTGCTCCACAACAATACATTGAATGAAGCATGTGCTCCAAAACAATACAATGTATGAAGCCTGTGCTCCAAAACAATACAATGAATGAAGCATGTGCTCCACAACAATACATTGAATGAAGCATGTGCTCCAAAACAATACAATGTATGAAGCCTGTGCTCCAAAACAATACAATGAATGAAGCATGTGCTCCAAAACATTACAATGAATGAAGCATGTGCTCCACAACAATACAACGAATAAAGCATGTGCTCCAAAACAGTACAATGAATGAAGCCTGTGCTCAAAAACAATATAATGAATGAAGCATGTGCTCCAAAACAATACAATGAATGAAGAATGTGCTCCACAACAATACAATGAATAAAGCATGTGCTCCAAAACAGTACAATGAATGAAGCCTGTGCTCAAAAACAATATAATGAATGAAGCATGTGCTCCAAAACAATACAATGAATGAAGCCTGTGCTTGAAAACAATACAATGAATAAAGCATGTGCTCCAAAACAATACAATGTATGAAGGTTGTGCTCCAAAACATTACAATGAATGAAGCCTGTGCTCCAAAACAATACAATGAATGAAGGTTGTGCTCCAAAACATTACAATGAATGAAGCCTGTGCTCCAAAACAATACAATGAATGAAGCATGTGCTGCATAATGATTGACAGAATGAAGCATATGCTCCACAGTGATGGATGGAATAATGCATAAGCTAAAGCTCTGCAGAATTCCAAATGAATCCGAATTTATGCAATTAGATTCAGATCTGGCTGATTATAATCGGATTGGTTCAGATCAATTTGGGAAGTGTTTTGTTTGCAACGGTTAAGATATTGGCAATTCAAAATTCAGATTGATCCAAACGCAGAGATGCTGTTTATTTGACTGATTTATGAATCTATTGAAAGCGGATCACTCAGTTTGAATAACTCAGACTTTTAACTTTCATCTGTGATTGTCATGTAGCACCTATATTGGTTATACATACGTATAAACGCCAGGCGTCTTTGCTAGAGTGCCGTCAATCACTGGCATTTCAAAAAAATAAAATCCAAAGAGAATCAGGAGAACGTTCACAGTGGTTGGATATAACTTTTGTGAAATGCTGGTGTTTGTTGGTGCTGCAACACTTTAAATTTTTGCCAGCATTTGTAACACCGGCTAACACTGGCCCTTTGTGCATAACCCCTTAGATGTCTTCATCACCAATATAATTCAACTCTATAGGGATTATTCAGAGAGAACCTCTTTCATTTGGTACACTTAAACTGATTTCAGTTCGCCGACCCTGCGTTGAATTCACTATTTCCTCAGGGTCCCCAAAGTACACCGAACAAGGAGTTGACCAAGCCCAACGCATGCCGCCGAAAAATGATGACGAGCCGCCGAACACCGCCAAACTGACTGCCGAATGCCGGCAAAAAAGGCGATCAGCCACCAAAGACCACCGAAGACCGCCGCAATTTTTAAAAAGGTGTTTTAAACTATAAAAACGCATGAAAATGTGTGGATATAATAAAAATCTTGCTATAAAAAAATAATAAAAAAGGTCTGTTACAGAATAAAAAAAGCAATTAAAAAAAAATGGGGATCAAAAATTTCACCTAAAAATGCCAGAAAAATGCCGAGGTGAGAGGACGCAGGCTACAGGAGCTGTCCTGCTATGGATGACTTTTTGGGTGCTACCCATTTTTTGACATGAATTTTGTCCCTCACCTCGGCTCCATAGCTGAGTTTTGCCTCCTACGTCCTAGCGGTTTGTGTTACCCCACCGTGCAAGTGACTGCAGCTCGGGAGCCGACGCTGATCTGCTGCTGTGATGAGTTGGTGGTGGCCATTTTGAAATCCATGCCAGATTCAAACTTCTTGAGGCCTAGCCGTGCCACGTCCCTACCCCTCCCAGTGGTCTACTGCGGCCAGCGGGGAGCAGCCAAGAACCAGTCAAGGCGGTGGAGGGCCCCTGTCCTTTGATGGAATGACTACACTGGACGACGACCTGCCTGAGGAGCATGAGGGGCCTACGGGGCCCAGATGTACGTGCCTCTGTGTCCGGGGACATGATGTCGACCCTGGAGAAGAGTGGAGGCCAGTGACCGTTGCTGGTCCAGGATACCAACCCTCGACCATGGGAGACCTGAAGCAGCTTTTGGCAGAGCTGCAAAAGCTGTGGAGGGCCGAGCCTATATGACCGCACCGGGCAGATGTGCATGTCGCTGCAGACTCAGGAGGGTGCTCACATGTCGGGTGGGCCACATCAATGAGTTCTGGCCCCGCGATGGAGGTGTAGGAGGTAACGAGTTTCAAACCACTGGAAGAGGTTACAGAAGAGATACCTCCAAAGGTGCTCCCAGTGGTACGGCTGGTGGAGTCTGCTCGTCATCCCTGTGGGTTCCGGGGCACGGGCCTCTTCCCAGGCGCCGAGCTGACCCAGAGGTGGTGCAACCTGCCTTGTTCCAGGACACAGGGTGAAGATGTGACCCCCCCATCTTTTTTCCTTCCGTATAATCTTTTTTTTTGCTGATTCTTCTGACGCCTATTGTGTTTTTTCTCCTCTTTTTTTTTCTTACCTTTCTTGTTTTTTCCTCTACTCCTTTTATTTTTCCTTTCCCCTTCCATTTGCGCTTTTGTGACATCTCTTGAGGACATTTTTGATTTATTTTTTGCCGTGTTTTCTATTTTTGAGACACGTACCGAGGACATTTTTTTGTAATTTTATCCAACAATGCGTTGACCTTTTCCGTTTATTTGTTATATTTTATGCTGTGTTGCGAGGCTTCCCTGGTAGCCCTGTGAGGCCACTTTATCGTCTGATGCTATGTGAATTTTCTTACCAATAATAAAAAAAATTAATTAAAAAAATTAAAATATAATCCTGAAAAATACCTAAAAATAAATTAATAAATAAAAAGTTTTTTTTGCTGAAACTCCAACGAATAAATGGTTGAATAAAAACGGTGATAAAAACGTTAATATTTTTTAACATTGAATCCTATTGGATTCGCCTGTTTAAACCTGTGGAACTGAACCACAGAAAATCTGGGCATTTTGCAAGCAATTCGGGGCAGTTCGACATTCTGTGAATATATGAACCTTTACTTCTCTATTGGCCAATTTCACTGTCACCGTATATCACCGAAATGCGGTGATCTGAGGCGAACTGCATCGTATTTTGATGTAAATTCGCCAATATCTGAATTCACCGTTCAGGGTAATTCGGTGGCAAGTTCGGTGCTTATTGAATAACCCTTTATATCTTCAATAGGTGTTAAGCCTGCCTGGAGGGTAGTCTATTGTTGTAGAGGATCTGACTGCCCAGAGCTCCCAGTGATGTGGCTGCTAGTCGCACCCAGGATCTGGCTGCTCAGGTGCACCCCACGATCAGGCTATAGGATCAGGCTCTCTGGTGCTCCCCAGGATCTGGCTGATCAGGTGCTCCCTAGGATCTAGCTGCTCAGATGCACCCCTGGATTTGGCTGCTCAGGTGCTCCCCAGGATCTGGCTGCTTAGGTGCTCCCCAGGCTCTGGCTGCTTAGGTGCTCCACAGGATCTGGCTGCTCAGGTGCTCCCCTGGATCTGGCTGCTCAGGTGGTCCCCTGGATCTGGTTGCTCAGGTGCTCCCAGGATCTGGCTGCTCAGGTGCACCCCATAATCTGTCTGATCAGGTGCTCCCCAGGAAAGTTTGCCCTTGTGTTATAGAGATATAATGCATGATCATTGGTCCCCAAACTTAAATAATGCAAATTTACTCACTGCTCTGAAAGAGGAGCTGCAGTTCCTTGCCTCTCCACTGGGAGTCCCATTCAGCATGGAACTCCTAGCAGCAAGCCAAGGAACAGCAGCTCCTCCTACAGAGCAGTGAATAAATTTGCATTATTTAATGCTGAGTTACGAGCAGCCAATTGGAAGTGTCCAACTGTGCTGGATGCGCGCACATCCAGGACGGCGACGGACACAAATGGTTTTATATATAGAGATTATCTGTCTAACCCGTCTAGTAAAAAGTAAAGTGAGTCTTCCGTCCTTTATTGAATATATAAAAAAATGCTGCATGCAGATTTGCAGAACATTCTCAAGGATATATTAAAATACTTTATTGATATATACACAGAAGTGCCGACTTTCCAGCCATTGTAACATTTTCAGATAATTCTCGAGGCTGATTCCCTTTCAGACGTTTGTTCACACGATCCGATCTACATGGAGATTCCTAAGAAGGGCACACAGAAGAGCACCGCTTCAGATTGTATCGGTTGGGTGGTCAGTCTCCTGGTCCCGCTGGTATTTCTTCCATCTTTATTTTAGCTGTCTCTCTGTGAGATGCGTTCCTTTGAACCGTGCATTTATTTTTACCCTGTTTGAAGTTACTCTATCATCGTTATCCAAAGAGATTCGAATTGCTTGAGAAAGGTAACCGAACGCTGAAAATCAGCGTTCGGTTACTTTTCCTGGCCATTCGGCTATCCAGAGAGCAGGCAATTCGCCAAATCCTGGTGAATTGCCTGCACATACGGTGCCTGTTCGGTCCCTGTTCGAGGGCAGTGAATCCCCATGAAAAAGCACTGCTTCGGCTATTCAGAGAACACAAACCAGCAGTGAAAGGTTCCCCTAATGCCCTGCCATTCGGTGGTTTAATTCGGCAAATTTATTCAGGAGAATCCCATAGACTTCAATGTTAAAAATATTCCTGTTTTAATTCAATATCTAATAAACCGTTCATTATAAAATTCTGCAGCAAAAAGTCTCTTTATTTATAGATTTTTTAGGATACTTTAAGCATTTTTCTGAATTTTTTTAAAAAAATTTAAAAGTCCGATTTTTTTTTCAGTTTGCTTATTTTTTTTGTAACAGCCCTCTTTATTATCATTCCCTGGACCTCCTGTGTAAATTTCAGACATTTTCGCTCAGTAGTTTCTTTGCAAACAGCGTTTCTTTTTCCCAGATTCATACAAATGGTTTTTCTAATTTATTCACTGCCTCCTCTACGTCACAGCTGCTTCGGCTCTGTGTGATTCGGCTCATGTTCGGCTCCTGTTCGGGTTTTTCAAAGGTTAATCCAGATGTTTTTGCTTGTTTTCAGCGTGCATTCGGTTAGTTTTCGGTGAGTTTACGGCAGCTTTTCCCTGCAATTCGGGGACCCTGTGGTGTTTGCTGAATACACCGCAGGGTCACCGAAATGCAATCGGCAACAGGAACCGAATTGAAGAGAACGAAAAGTCACCGAACGTGCGGTGACTTTTCGAATCTCTTTGGATAACCCTGTATGTCTCTGGAAAGATCCTTATGTATTTACTGCTGGATGCGTGCCGTCTACGGCTAGATTACTGCACCCATATGGATAGATACTTTGTTACTGTGTAATTCTAGAGAAAATAAATCCATTATACACCGAGTATATCTGCAAGATAAGTGTATATATAGGCATCGTGATGTAATCTAAATCTATTTATGCATCACTTAAAACGAACGCTCTTCAGCTCCAGCATGAATGTGGCCAACACATTGACCAGCCGTGTCCACACACTTGCAGGTTTGGTCATGCCAGACATGTAGACACCAAACCTCTTAAACTAATGGCCTATTTGTGCCTGTACCACCATGGAAGACTATGCTCCATTCTTGTTAATATCAAACATACAGGGTTATTCAGAGAGAATCAAAAAGTCACCGCACGTTCGGTGACTTTTCGTTCTCCTCAATTCGGTTCGATATGGCGATCCCATTTCGGCGACCCTGCAGGTGTATTCAGCAAGCACCACAGGGTCCCCGAATTGCAGGGAAAATTCACCGCAAACCCGCCGAAAACTCACCGCAAAAGCCGGCGAAGGCATACCGAAAACCCGCAAAAACATCTGGATTAACCCCGCCGAACACACCGGAGAAACCCGAATAGGAGCCGATCACAGAGCAGAGCAGCCGCCGGAAAAAGCCGACACCGCAGACGAATGGAGTGGAAAAAAAAACCAGTACGCTTGAATGTTTGAAAAGTGAAACGCTGTTTGCAAAGAAACTACTGAGTGAAAATGTCTGAAATTTACATATAAGATCCAATGAATGATAATAAAAAGGGCTGTTACAGAAAAAGTAAGTAAAGTTAAAAAAAATTGGAAAATTTTGTTTTGCAAAAAAATCCCAAAAAATGCCTAAAAGATCCGAAAAAATGTATCAATATAGAGACTATTTACTGCAGAATATTATAATCAATGGTTTATTATATATTGTATTAAAACAGGAATATTTTTAACATTGAAGCCTATGGGATTCGCCTGAATAAACCTGCCAAATTAAACCACCGAATGGCAGGGCAATTCGGCAACTTTTCCCTGCTGGTTTTTGTTCTCTGAATAGCCAAAGCAGTGCTTCTCTATGGGAATTCACTGCCCTCTAACAGGCACCGTATGTGCAGGCAATTCGCCAACATTTGGCAAATTGCCTGGTCTCTGGATAGCCGAATGGCCAAGAAAGGTAACCGGACGCTGATTTTCAGCGTTCGGTTCCCTTTCGGCAGCCATTCGGATCTCTTTGAATAACCCTGATAGTGCTTGATTTAATTCTACCAAGCGATTATACAAAAATAAATATTGCCTGATACAGGGGGTTATTCAGAGAGCAACGAAATGTCGCCGACATTTCGGTGCTCTCTCGTTCCTCGCACTTCGGGGAATCAAAGTTCCCCACCCTGCGGTGAATTCAGCATTCACCGAAGGGTCCCCAGAGTGCAGGGAAAATCTGCTGCAAACCTGCCTCAAGCCTGCCGAACACCCTCCAAAAACCAACCGAAAACCTGCCGGAACCAACGCAACAAACACGCCAAACGCGTTGGAGAAAGCCGATGAGCCGTCGATCACAGCGCAGACCAGCCACCGGAAAAAGTCGACAAGCTGATGAACAGAGTAAAAAAAAAAAAAACAGTACGATTTGAAAGGGTCAAAATTGAAACGCTGTTTGGAAAAAAACTACTGAATGAAAATGTCTGGAATTTACATAAAAATCCTATGAATAATAATAAAAAGGTCTGTTACAGAAAAAAATAAAAAACGCTTTTAAAGAAAAAACGGAAAAAACTTTGTGCCGAAAAAATCCTGAAAAATGCCTAAAAGATCCTAAAAAAATCAATAAAGAGACTTTTTACTGCAGATTAAAATAATTAACGGTTTATTAGATATTGAATAGAAAGAGGAATATTTTTAAAATTGAAGCCTATGGGATTCGCTCGAATAAACCTGCCGAATGAAAACACCGAACAGCAGGGCACTTCAGCAACGTTTCACTGCTGTTCGGTGTCTCTGAATAGATAAACCATTGCTTCTCTATGGGGATTTCACTGCCTTCGAAAAGGCACCGTACTGGCTGGCAGTTTGCCAAAATTTGGCGAAGTGCCTGCTCTCTGACTAGCAGAATGGCCCCTAAATGTCACTGTACGGGTAAATTCCCTGTTCGGTTACATTTAGGGGCCAGATCGGCTCTCTGAATAACCCTGTTAGTTGAAATAATTCAGCCCGAGCTGATATTGGCAAAATGCCTCCTGTGCCAAGGAAAGTTGGCTGGAAAAATGCACCAAAAAGCTTATTTTCAGCCAGCATCATACTGATTTGTGCCTTTAAACATAGATATTAAAAAAATCTGTTTAAAAGAAGATTTCAGTTTTATTCCCTCTATTTTCCTGTTGGAAAATCCATTAATCAACACCTTTTAGCAGTTTCTAATTTTTTCGAAAATCAACATGCCGAAAATTTTGAAACGAATCGCCTAAGCTGATATTTACGTTGAACAGTAAAGCCGCCGAGAGTCAAACCAAATTTTTTATCAGGAATATGAAATGCTGCCAAAAATGCTGTATCTGAATCTCTCGAAATGAGGTATGGCCAAAAAGATGTTGATTTCAGACATCTTGCTGAATGAAATCAGGCCCACTGTACCGTTTTAGTCCTCATCGAGAATTATAAGGTAATCATTAACATACAGTTGTGTTCAAAATTATTCAACCCCCACTGAAATTGAGTGTTTTGGCCAGTTTGACGTTGATTTTGATCATTCAGTCATCTTGCTTACAATTAGATCAAAGAGGCACGTGTAGGTCAGACAAATATAACATAACATTTATAATGAAATAACCACAAATGTCTTTTCTGTGCTCACATCATTATCAGTTTTATTCAACCCCCAAGTGACATTCAATCTTAGTACAACATCCTTTTACAGTTATAACAGCTTTTAAACGTGAAGCATAGCTTGACACAAGTGTCTTGCAGCGATCTACGGGTATCTTCGCCCATTCGTCATGGGCAAAAGCCTCCAGTTCAGTCACATTCTTAGGCTTGCGCACTGCAACTGCTTTCTTTAAGTCCCACCAGAGGTTCTCAATCGGATTTAAGTCAGGTGACTGCGATGGCCACTCCAATGTTCCAGCCTTTAATCTGCAACCATGCTCTAAGTGGACTTGGAGGTATGCTTGGGTCATTGTCCTGTTGAAAGGTCCAACGTCTCCCAAGCCTCAGGTTTGTCACGGACTGCATCACTGTCATACCCCTATCCCTAGTGCGCCGGACCCCCCCGGAGTTCGCCGCTCAAGACGTTTACATAGAATCATTAATGTACAACCCATTGCCGGAACGAGCCCATCTGCGGAGCCCTTCGCGCATGCGCGATCAGAATCTACACAAACCTCTGCCGCGGTTCTACTACGCATGCGCGCCTGTCTCCGGGGACCCCTCCCTAGCGTCTGACGTCACAGACGCGCACTTAGGAGCGCCAAACTATAAAACCCGAGATACCATATGCGACAGTGTTCTAGTATCGTTAGGATTTCCAAAAGCTATACTTGAGACCATCTCCATACTTAAAGACCCGGAATACCACTCGACTACCCTCCTGATTAACCCCTTCAACTGTACCGCGATTCCTGGACTATTAACGCTGACCTGGTTTGCCTCCTGACTTATGCATCCTTGATTAACCCCTTCAACTGTACCGCGACTCCTGGACTATTAACGCTGACTTGGCTTGCCTCCTGACTATGCATCCTTGATTAACCCCTTCAACTGTACCACGATTCCTGAACTATTAATAACATCGAACCAGCTGGATGCTGCTTCCTGTTTGCCGTGTAACAAGGCCGCGCTGCACTTGCTATTGGGTTCTACGAACAGTAAGTTCAATCCTTTCCTTATCTAACAGTATACTAGAACCATAAATGGAACCCGCAGAAATAGCAGACGTCCTTGCTAATATCACTGCACAGTTAGCCGCCCTCACTCAAAATGTACAAGAGATCAGGGCGAATCAAGCTCGCTTAGAAACCATGAACCCCACAGGCTTAGCTCCTGGAGCCGAAGCACTTCCACTGGGTATAGAACCCATTGTTGCGGCCGGAGCCATAGAGCCTATGGTACCCTTACCGGAAAAATTCAACGGCGAGAGAACTACATATAGGAGGTTCATGACTTCGTGCCATGTGTTATTTTCTCTACAACCTCGTGTATATATAAATGATTTCATTAAAATAAGGACCGTGATTTCCTTACTCACAGACCACCCTCAAGCATGGGCTCATCATTTATTGCTAACGCAGAGTCCAATACTTCAGTCTTGGGCCACATTCTATCAAGCGTTAGAAGAAATGTATAGCGATCCTTTCAGAGTGTCTACTGCTGTGAGCACCCTGAGAGCATTACGTCAAGGGAAACGTGAAGTCGAAGATTATGTCACGGAATTTCGCCAAAAGATATTGATTCAGATTGGAACGAACCCGCCTTATTGGATCAGTTTAGGCATGGGCTTTCAGACACATTAAAAGACGAATTGGCTCGTATCGGGATTCCTAAATCCTTAGAACAAACTATTACGTGGTGTATACAACTTGATAGACGGATCAGAGAACGTAGGCTAGAAAAAATGAATACCTATCGTCCTGCTCCTCCTACTCAGCCACGAAGATTAGCTCTACCAGCTCCTCCGGTTACCAACCCACCCAATGAGGAATCTATGCAATTGGGCGCCGCAAGAGGACCACTTACTGAAGCTGAGAGAACTCGTCGTCGAGCCCAAGGCTTATGTATGTACTGCGGCAAACCCGGTCATCAATTGAGAGAATGTAAAGAAAAACCCCGTACTACGGGAGGTAAGATACATTCAACTAAATTCTTATGTACGTCTTTATATCCCCAACTCCTTATCAAATCCCATTTATACATATTTCTAATATTACAGTGGAATAATACAGAACGAACAGTCCCTGCAATGATCGATTCAGGAGCCTGTGGGTACTTCATGGACTCTGAACTAGCAAAAGCCCTATCCATTCCTACCCAAGATAAAGAGTTTCCTGTTACTCTGAAATTAATTGATGATACTCTCATTAGTTCTGGGCCTGTGGTGAAAGAAACCCAAGCCATCTAAGTAAAATCCAAATCTAAGCATAAAGAAACCATTATTTTTGATTTAATTACCTCACCCACTTTCCCGCTAATATTGGGACACCCCTGGCTTAAAAAACATAACCCTCAAATTGATTGGGTATCGGGTGAAATAAATCTTTGTTCTGAGTATTGTAGATTAAATTGTTTTTCAGAACAATCCACATCTGGGTTTTTGTCTTGTGTAACTTCTAGCCAGGTACTACTACCCCACCACTATATTGAGTATGAAGATGTCTTTCAGAAACAACTAGCAGACAGACTACCTCCTCATAGGATCTATGACTGTCCTATAGATCTCATTCCCAATTCCCCTATCCCCTCGAGTCGTATTTACCCACTATCCGAGCCAGAATTAAAAATATTAAAGGAATATCTAGATGAAAATTTAGCTAAAGGGTTTATCCGCCCTTCTACTTCCCCAGCAGGTGCGTCAATCTTTTTTGTCGGAAAAAAAGATGGCGGTCTCAGACCCTGTATTGATTATCGAGCCCTAAATTCAATCACTATAAAGAACAAATACCCGCTCCCTCTCATAACCGAGATTATGGATAGGTTAAAAGGGGCCAAGGTGTTCTCTAAACTAGATCTGAGGGGGGCTACAATTTAGTCCGTATCCGCAAGGATGACGAATGGAAGACGGCTTTCAAAACTCGTTATGGTCATTACGAGTATACAGTGATGCCCTACGGGTTATGCAATGCCCCTGCTACCTTTCAGAGATTCCTGAACGATATATTCTATGACATACTAGATGTTTTTCTCGTTGTTTATTTAGATGATATATTAATCTATTCCCCTTCTATAGAAAAACACAGAGACCACGTACGACTAGTACTATCACGTTTACGCCAACACCAACTTTACGCAAAACCAGAGAAATGTCTTTTTGACGTCCAGAAGTTAGAATTTTTGGGTTTTATCATAACTCCTGACTCAATACAAATGGATGAATCTAAAATAAAAGCAATACTTACATGGCCAGTACCATTAAATAGAAAGGGCCTAAAAAGTTTTATCGGCTTTAGTAACTTCTATCGAAAATTTATAAGAAATTTTTCCCAGATTATACTACCCTTGACCAGATTAACCAAACCCACTATACCATTTCAGTGGAATAGTGAAGCACAAACTGCTTTTGAGACATTAAAAGGTCATTTTTTCTTCCTCCCCAGTACTATGCTTACCTGATCCGGAGAAACAAAACATAGTAGAAGTAGACGCTTCAGAGAACGCTGCAGGCGCAGTATTATCTAAAAAAAAAGGGGATAAAAATCTACTCCACCCCGTTGCTTTCTTCTCTAAGACATTCTCTCCATCAGAGAGAAATTATGATGTCGCTGATAAAGAATTATTAGCTATAAAAGTAGCCCTTGAAGAGTGGAGACACTTACTGGAGGGCTCCCTTCATCCTATACTGATCTATACAGATCATCGTAGCCTGGAATATATTAAAGCCGCTCGTAGACTTAAACCGAGACAAGCTCGATGGGCCTTATTCTTTAGCCGTTTTGATCTATCCATCACATACAGACCTGGTACTCGAAACGGTAAAGCTGACGCCTTATCTCGTAGTCAAAGTAATTTCGAAGAAGATGTAGAACAAAATCAATCGATAATCCCAGAAAGGTATTTCCTAGCAACCGCCCCTTCCTTATGGAAAGAGATACAACAACAAATTCCTACAGCTAATATACCACAACATATACAAATGGAGCTAAAGGATGGTTTATTGGTCCACAAAGACAAAGTGTATGTTCCACCTTCCATGATAGAACAAGTGTTACTGTTCCATCATGACAACCCTATCACAGGTCACGGAGGGATCCAAAAAACAACGGAATTGATTAAAAGAACATTCTGGTGGCCGAATATGGATCTAGACATTTATAATTACGTGAAACATTGTGTAACCTGCATAAGATCCAAAGATATGCGTACAAAACCCCAAGGATTACTCCAACCGCTACCCGTACCCTCTAAACCTTGGGCAGATATCGCACTCGACTTTATAGTGGATCTACCCTTCTCTCAGATGTACAACACGATTCTAGTAGTAGTTGATAGATTCACCAAAATGGCTCACTTCATCCCCATCAAAGGTCTACCTTCTGCTAAAATTACAGCCAACCTGTTCCGAAAAGAAATTTTTAGACTGCACGGTCTCCCAGAGTCTATAATATCCGACAGAGGTACCCAATTTATTTCTAAATTTTGGGACGCATTCTGCCAACAGCTACATATGAAAAGAAATCTCTCTACTGCTTTCCATCCTCAAACGAACGGCCAGACCGAGAGAACGAATCAGACTTTGGAACAGTATCTACGCTGCTATGTGACATATCTACAAGACGATTGGTACAATTACTTACCTATGGCGGAGTTTGCTTACAATAATCATATTCATAAATCTATCAAAGTGTCCCCTTTTTATGCAAACTATGGATTGCATCCTACGATGTTACCAGGTTCTCCTATCAATACCTCAGTACCCGATGTCCAAGAACATGTATCCAACATAATACGAAACTACAGATTGATAAAACAAACTCTCTCTCAAACCTGCAATCGTTCCAAGACTTACGCAGATAGATCACGGACACCAGCTCCATGTTATAAAGAAAATGACAACGTATGGTTATCCACTAAATACCTAAAATTGAGTTGCCCTACAAAAAAATTTGGTCCCCGATTTATAGGACCATTCAAAATACTCAAGGTGATATCTCCATCCGCAGTCAAATTGCAGCTACCCCAAACATATAGAATACAACCTGTCTTCCATGTATCTTTACTTAAACCAGCTATTCCAGATCCCTTCACCAATCGGATACCCAGTCCTCCTGGCCCAGTTCTAGTGGATGATGATGACGTATTCGAAGTTGATAATATTCTTGATTCCCGTATACGCCGTTCTCGTTTGGAATACTTAATTCAATGGAAAGGCTATGGACCAGAAGAAAGATTGTGGATCGATCATAAAGATGTATCTGCTCCTACCCTTATTGACCGTTTCCATCGCCTGCACCCTGATCGCCCCCAGAGGGCGTGTCTTGTGAGGGGGCACTGTCATACCCCTATCCCTAGTGCGCCGGACCCCCCCGGAGTTCGCCGCTCAAGACGTTTACATAGAATCATTAATGTACAACCCATTGCCGGAACGAGCCCGTCTGCGGAGCATTTCGCGCATGCGCGATCAGAATCTACACAAACCTCTGCCGCGGGTTCTACTACGCATGCGCGCCTGTCTCCGGGGACCCCTCCCTAGCGTCTGACGTCACAGACGCGCACTTAGGAGCGCCAAACTATAAAACCCGAGATACCATATGCGACAGTGTTCTAGTATCGTTAGGATTTCCCAAAAGCTATACTTGAGACCATCTCCATACTTAAAGACCCGGAATACCACTCGACTACCCTCCTGATTAACCCCTTCAACTGTACCGCGATTCCTGGACTATTAACGCTGACCTGACTGGTTTGCCTCCTGACTTATGCATCCTTGATTACCCCTTCAACTGTACCGCGATTCCTGGACTATTAACGCTGACCTGGTTTGCCTCCTGACTTATGCATCCTTGATTAACCCCTTCAACTGTACCGCGATTCCTGGACTATTAACGCTGACCTGGTTTGCCTCCTGACTTATGCATCCTTGATTAACCCCTTCAACTGTACCGCGACTCCTGGACTATTAACGCTGACTTGGCTTGCCTCCTGACTATGCATCCTTGATTAACCCCTTCAACTGTACTACGATTCCTGAACTATTAATAACATCGAACCAGCTGGATCCTGCTTCCTGTTTGCCGTGTAACAAGGCCGCGCTGCACTTGCTATTGGGTTCTACGAACAGTAAGTTCAATCCTTTCCTTATCTAGCAATCACATTGTCATCCAATATCTCTTGGTACTGAAGAGAATTCATGGTACCTTGCACACGCTGAAGCTTCCCTGTACCTGCAGAAGCAAAACAGCCCCAAAGCATGATTGACCCCCCGCCATACTTCACAGTAGGCAAGGTGTTCTTTTCTTCATAGGCCTTGTTCTTCCTCCTCCAAACATAGCGTTGATCCATGGGCCAAACAGTTCTAATTTTGTTTCATCAGTCCACAGAACACTATCCCAAAACTTCTGTGGTTTGTCCACATGACTTTTGGCATACTGCAGTCGTCGACTCTTCTTATTCTTTGGAGACAGCAAGGGGGTGCGCCTGGGAGTTCTGGCATGGAGGCCTTCATTACGCAGTGTGCACCGTATTGACTCAGCTGAAACTTCAGTACCCACATCTGACAAATCTTTTCTCAGTTCCTCAGCAGTCACACGGGGACTTTTCTCCACTCTACGCTTCAGGTAGCGCACGGCAGTCGAAGTCAGCATCTTCTTTCTGCCACGACCAGGTAGCATTTCAACAGTGCCCTTTGCCTTGAATTTGCGAATGATGCTTCCTATGGTCTCTCTTGGTATGTTTAACATCTTTGCAATCTTCTTATAGCCATTGCCCTTCCTGTGAAGAGTAATCACCTCTTCTCTTGTCTTCCTGGACCATTCTCTTGACTTCACCATGTTTGTAACCACACCAGTAAATGTCTAGAAGGAGCTGAGTATCACAGTCATTTTAAAGCTGCCTAATTGGTGCTTATTATGCTTTATTGCTGCTCCGTGACATCCACAGGTGTTTTCAATACCTGATTGAAAACACTTGAATGAACCTCTGTTCTTCAGAGTGGTAGTCTTTAAGGGGTTGAATAATTGTGTCAATGAAGAATTCACAAAAGAAACATTTACTACTGTATTACAAAACCAATTGATGTCATTTTAGATACATATGGTTCTTTAAAAAGTCCTTGTAGGATTTCATTCTGAATACAATTACAAATGTACACTAAATTCTCTAAAACCCTTTACAGCATTGGGGGTTGAATAATTTTGAACACAATTGTAGTTAATGTGAAATAATGGTTCTACTTGCCTTAGTTCACAGCCAGTGGTCTTATACAGTATTATTATTATTATTCTTTATTTATAAAGCGCCAGCATATTCCGCAGCGCTGTACAATAGGCACAGTATAGACAGGGTTACAATACATTGAACAACATTTGACAAACAGTAGAGGAGGAGATGAGGGCCCTATTCCCGTAGGAACTCACAACCTAGGAGGGTTGGGGTTGGAAACAGGAGGAGAGGACTGTAAGGTGAGAGTGATTGATGGTTGCGTCAGTGAGTTGGGTGGTAGGCTTCCCTAAATAGGAACGTTTTAAGGGAGCGTTTGAAGGAAGAGAAGTTAGGGGAAAGTCTGACAGTACGAGGGAGAGCGTTCCAGAGAGTGGGGGCTGCAAGTGAGAAATCCTGCAGTCTATCATGGGAAGAGGTGATGCGGGGAGAAGCTAGTCGCAGGTCACTGTTTGACCTTAGGGAGCGGGCTGGGTGTATTTGGTGATTAGTGAGGACAGGTAGTGGGGAGCTGAGTTAGTGAGGGTTTTGTAGGTAAGGATAAGGATTTTGAACTTAATTCTGCAGTGGATGGGGAGCCAGTATTATTATTATCCTTTATTTATATAGCGCCACATATTCTGCAGCGCTTTACAAGAGTGTAAAGTGGTATTCCAGTGTACAAGGGGTTGACAGATTGGAATACCACACATGGATGATACGACCTGACTCAGGGCAGGGGCGGATCCAGGGGGGGCAACGAAGCAATTGCCACTCCGAGAAAATATTTCCAAGTGCTCTTCGAGCGGCCGCCGGCATGAAGCTCGGCCGCTCACTTGGGAGCCGCGATCTCGCGATATTGCGGAGTTCACGAGATATTGTGAACTTCCGGTATCTTGCGAGACCGCAGCTTGAGTGTGTTTGCAGGCGAGTGGCCAAGCTTCATGTCGGCGGCCGCTCGCAAAGCACTCGGAGGGGCCTGCCTGGCCTGGGGGCAGATGGCAACCATGAGACCAATGGCACCAGGTGAGCTGAGGCACTATATATCCATGTGAGCTGGGGCAATATATATATATCCATGTGAGCTGGGGGCACTATATATCCATGTGAGCTGGGGCAATATATATATCCATGTGAGCTGGGGCAATATATATATATATCCATGTGCGCTTGGGGCAATATATATCCATGTGAGCTAGGACAATATATATCCATGTGAGCTGGGCTGGGGCAATATATATCCATGTCAACTGGGGCACTATATATCCATGCGAGCTGGGGCAATATATATATACATGTGAGCTGGGGGCAATAGATATATATAAATATATATATATATATATATATTGCCCCAGCTCACATGGATATATATATATATATATATAATGTGAGCTGGGGCAATACATATATCCATGTGAGCTGGGGCAATATATATATCCATGTGAGCTGGGGCAATATATACCGATGTGAGCTGGGGCACTATATATCCATGTGACCTGGGGCAATATATATCCATGTGAGCTGGGCTGGGGAAATACATATCCATATGAGCTGGGGGCAATATATATCCAAGTGAGCTGGGGCAATCTATATCTATGTGAGCTGGGGGCAATATATATCCAATGTCAGCTGGGGCAATATATTACATGAAAGCTGGGATACCCTGGGCCCATGGTATGGAAAGGGTTTGCAGGGCTACGCAGATGGGGTGCCACGTTTTTCCTGCCAGCATGGAAAGGGTGCACTGGGCAGCCCGCACCTGGGTTACCCTACCCTGCATAGCTTCAAGAGTTATGTGCTGGGACTCAGAGGGGGGTACCCTGGGCACCTCGTATGGAAAGGGTTCGCAGGGCGCATGAGCCACATGAGGACAGACCCTGTGCAATGTTCTGGGGAGAGTGAGTGTAACAAGCACAGCTTGTCACTGCGAACCCAACACCAGCTCGTAGCCAAAACTGGTAGATGCCCCCTGAAACCTGTGTCTAGATCCGCCCCTGATTCAGGGGGACCCTCTTCCCAAGGGAACTTACAATCTATGAGATGTACATGTATTTTGTGAGGTAGGCGCATCCATATTGTTAGGTGTCTTTGCCCAAGGACACTCGCTGGTGGCTTCTTCTGAGTGGGATCGAATCAGCTTTCCATGATTGTAGATCAGCGACCTGGTGGTTAGGTTCAACCCGCTTCTCGTAAAGTCGAGACTTCTCCACAGTTGTATTGGAGGGATGTGCCGAACGGGACTTTGAGTTGCTTCTCCATGGTTGAAGGGTAGAGATGTTACCGCTGGACTCCACAGCTGATAGTGTGGTAGGCAAGTATGTACCGGTACAGTCACATTATCTATGTCACAGTATCTATGACAATTTCAGATTCTTAGCCAGCACCCACCGGAGAGATAATGACCCCAAAAAAGGAGAAATGTTAAGTTGCAAAAAAAAAAATGAAAGCGAAATAATGCTCAAACCTGAAATGTTCTGCATGGACACTGTAGGAGATATTCACTATCCTCCAAATTGGCCCTGAAATTGCAATGAAATGTGAATTTCACCGTGAAATGCCTCTATTCACAAAGCTATCAATTCACCAAACACAGGCAAATTGTCAGCAAAATACGATGCAATTCGTCACTGAAAGTGTCCCATAGAAGAATATAGACTTTTTTATTTGTATCATATCTTTTTATTATGTTTTAAAAGGACCTTTTTTATTATTTAGACCCATTTTTACTATCAGGTCTATTCAAAGAAATGTGATACTGGGGAGAACGACTGGAGAAGTGAAAATTCTAGGTCAAAATAGCCAAACCAGAAAAATTCTCCCATTTATCTCACTTTCCAAATTGGCTATTTGGTTTAGATTGTTCTCTTCTCCTGCCAGTTCTCCTAGTTCTCACCTTTCTCTGAATAATCCTGTATATTTTTGTTGATTGAAACTCCTATTAGAAGACTAGAAGTCTTCCTTTTTTTTCTCCCTCAGTTTGGTGGAATTCGCCGGTGCCAATTTGGTGCAATTTGGCAGTTATCGGTGCAATTCGGTGGTTTTAGCCCACTTCCAATAACAGCTTTGGTGACTCCAATTTCGCCAAAATACGGTGAACATTCGCTAAAGAGGGAATTCACCGTATTTGCGGCGAAATTGAATCGTCCAAGTGAGCCGAAATGCGGTATAACGCAAAGCATCGAAATTCTACGCCATTTCAAGCTTAATACTTAAAATTTAGGGCTGAAGCTCTAACCCATTAATTTACTGGAATGGCAGGGGAGGCTCTGCCTCCCCTGCCTGCACGTCCCTGAACCCATCCCTTTATAAATTGCCAATAAACATGGACCTTTCAATGATCTTGGTCACGGTCGTTGATTTAAATCGGTATCATAGGGAAGTCTGATCTCAAAAACCCCTTAAAATAAGTATTATGAATCAAGAGATGCCTCTGCGCTAATAAAAACAACTTTCAATGTTAGTATTCACATTTGCTATAATCAAAAGCAAGTGCTGGTTTGTGTAATTACAAACCCTGCTGCCTGATATAACGGCGTTTCAAGTTGTGTTGCTTATTACTGTCAATATCTATATGAAAGAGCTTTGTATAAGTAAGCAGGTGGTTTTTAGCCTTGCCTCTAGCCATGTTGTTTGAACATTTATGGAGCTAGTGATGTAGGCCGGGAAACTCAGACATAACACCTATTTGTAGTTGTTAGGAATAATATACCTTCATGTGCTCTTGTAGGATATTTGCACATATTACAGGCTCGCCGTGCGTCTCGCATTGAAACTGGTTTATATGATAATGCTAAAGTTTTTCACATAAAAGTTATTGTTTATATTAAAAAAAAATGTTATTTATCTTTTGCTTTGTATCCAGGAGCTTCCAAAATGACTTCTTATTAAAGCAATATGAACTAAATAATTCCGAAAAGCGGTGTCAGATACCATCAGGGGCAACGTAAGCGTGGGATCTCACCCAGATGTCTGCCCTTAAAATTAACTATTGATATCGCCCCCTTAATCCAACATCCACACACAACTTTGATATTAATTTATCGATGATATATGTTTATATTAGGCAGAGTTTTAGGGAAAATGTACAATAAAATATATATTTATTGTGATTTAACAAGGAAACAGGGCATTGAACACCAAAATAAAAGCTTTGAAGTGTGTTGGACCAAAGGGAACTGTGCTCCTCCTGCAAAAATAGTGGAAGAACTGCATTCCCACACGTCCCCCCTCGACTTGACCACTGGATACCATAGTATCTCTTTTACTTAATATTTTTATTTCAAAAACCTTTTAATTTCATTTATTTTCAACTGCGTTATTAAAGCTATCTGTCTAATATTGTGTAGGTCCCCCTTGAACTGCTATAACAGCTCTGATGTGTCGAGGCATGGACTCCACAAGACCTCTCAACATGCCCTGTGGTATCAGGCACCAAGACATTAGCAGCAGATCCTTTAAGTCCTGCAAGTTGTAAGGTGATGGTGCCTCCATGGATCGGATCTGTTGCTCAAGCACATTCTATAGATACTCAATTGGGTTGAGATCTAGGGAGTTTGGAGGCCAAGGCAACACCTTCAAATCTTTGTCATGTTCCTCAAAACGTTCCCGAACAGTTGTTGCCGTGTGGCAGGGAGCATTATCCTGATGAAAAGAAGCCACTGACATAAGGGAACACCATGGCCATGAAAGGGTGTACATGGTCTGTGTCAATCTCTCGATGGGAAGTACATATCTCCTGACACCTTTCTATGATGGCCAGTGTGAAGTTTTTCAGCAATTTGAGCTCTTTTATGTGATAGGACCAGACTGGCCAGCCTTTACTCCCAACATGCATAACTCATCTTTGGGCACCATGACCCTGATGCCAGTCCAATTGTTGTCTTTCCTTTCACCACTTTTGGTAGGTATTAACCACTGCATACTGGCAACACCCCACAAGACTTGTCGTTTTGGAGATGCATGACCCAGTTGTCTGGCCGACAGTATTTGGCCCTTGTTACAGTCACTCAGATCTTTTCGCCCATTTTTCCTATTTCCAACACATGAAATGTAAGAGCTGACTGTTCACTTACTGCATAATATATCCCACCCTGTGACAATATGTCCCACCCCGTGACAGTATATCCCACCCCATGACAATATATCCCGCCCTGTGGCAATATACCTCACCCTGAGACAATATAGCCCACCCCCGTGACAATATATCCCTGCTGTGACAATATATCCCACCCAGCAACAATATATCCCTCCCCGTGACAATATATCCCACCCGTGACAATATGTCGCACCCGAAACAATATATCCCCCCCTGTGACAATATATCCCACCCGTGACAATATGTCCCACCCCGAAACAATATATCCCTCCCCGTGACAATATATCCCACCCGTGACAATATGTCGCACCCGAAACAATATATCCCCCCCTGTGACAATATATCCCACCCGTGACAATATGTCGCACCCGAAACAATATATCCCTCCCGTGACAATATATCCCTCCCGTGACAATATATCCCACCCTGCAACAATATATCCCACCCGCAAAAATATATCCCTCCCGTGACAATATATCCCTCCCGTTGACAATATATCCCACCCTGTGACAATATGTCCCATCCTGAAACAATATATCCCACCCCGTGACACCCCGTTACTCACTTCATGTCAGTGGTTTTAATGTTGTGGCTGATCAGTGTATAGTATGTTCAATAAATTCATTGAAAGTGTCTAGATTTAAATTCTATTCACAGTGAACAATCCTGCAACACAGAATTTCACAGTGGTGAGTGCGTAATTGATACAAAATATAATCCAGATTAGTCAAATAAATTGCTTTTCAAACTAAGATCTACTCCCAATTTAACAGAAAATCGATGATCACTGTTTGTGTTTCTTCATTTGTAATCTGTGCTGATATGTATGATGCACTGTAATGTTACAGACATATCATCGAGATCATTTGGGAATTAAATCTGTTTGCAGTCAATGAAATTGGTTTACATTCCTCCAGAATACAAGCACCTAATGCTCCCTTTGAAGATCAAGATAACTCGATCTCAGCAATGAATAGTTTAGACAGGCATTAAAAAACCACAATAATGACACTTCCAAAAAATCTCTGCATCATCTATTTCAATATCTTCCTTTTTTCTGTATAAAATATATGTAGAATACCTGTGTGTTAGGATTGTTAATTATTTTTATTATATTTCAATAAAATACAGAGTGGTGCAACATACGTGCTGACTTGGTTGCAGCTGAAGTCTTGTACTGTTGCAGTTTTATGTAAATGATTATAAACAACAACAAGAGAAGTGAGATGAAAAAAACGGAGAGAGCAAAGGGTTAAAAACCAGGGTAAATCTATCAAACTCTCAGGCCAATGCCTGTAAGTGTAGCGATTCCTCGTATGCATTCAACAGGTCTGTTATTTTATAGAGCACTAGGTGGAAAGCCTGCCCAGAGGGCAGTCTATTGTTGTCGCCAGCTCAGAATTCACGTCCACATAGTTTTTTTTCAATGTCCTATCCAAGAGTATCTCTCTATATAAATGCGTTTGTAGCGCGTCCATCGCCATCCCATCCGCACCAGGAGGGCCAACTGAGCAGCTGTGATGGGCGCGCGCAGCTGACAGTGCATTACAAAGGCATTTATATATTAGAGCAAGTTCCTCTTCCCTCTTAGATTGTAAGCTCACGGAGCCGGACCCTCAGATTGTAAACTCGTGGGACCCCTTAGATTGTAAACTCATGGGGCCCCTTAGATTGTAAGCTCATGGGGCCCCTTAGATTGTAACCTCATGGGGCCCCTTAGTTTGTAAGCTCATGGGGCCCCTTAGATTGTGTTGGGCTTGGGCAGGCATTTTTTTTGTAGCGTATACATTATGCGGATATTTAATGGCACGTGGTATGCATGGCATGGCAGGCTGGTATTTAGGCACACTGGTATTATGAGACACTGGTATTATGCATGGCAGACTGGTAATATGGCTGGCAGACTGGTATTGTGCATGGCAGACTGGTAATATGGCTGGCGAACTGGTAATATGTTTGGCAGACTGGTATTGTGCATGGCAGACTGGTATTGTGCATGGCAGACTGGTAATATGGCTGGCAGACTGGTATTGTGCATGGCAGACTGGTAATGTGCATGGCAGACTGGTAATATGGCTGGCAGACTGGTATTGTGCATGGCAGACTGGTAATATGGCTGGTGAACTGGTAATATGGTTGGCAGACTGGTATTGTATATGGCAGGCAGACTGGTAATATGGCTGGCAGACTGGTAATATGGCTGGCGAACTGGTAATATGGCTGGCAGACTGGTAATATGGCTGGCAGACTGGTATTGTGCATGGCAGACTGGTATTGTGCATGGTAGAATGGTATTATGCATGGCAGACTGGTATTGTGCATGGCAGACTGGTATTGTGCATGGCAGACTGGTAATGTGTATGGCAGACTGGTAATGTGCATGGCAGACTGGTACTGTGCATGGCAATGTGCATGGCAGACTGGTATTGTGCATGGCAGACTGGTACTGTGCATGGCAATGTGCATGGCAGACTGGTACTGTGCATGGCAATGTGCATGGCAGACTGGTAATGTGCATGGCAGACTGGTATTGTGCATGCCAGACTGGTACTGTGCATGGCAGACTGGTATTGTACATGGCAATGTGCATGGCAGACTGGTATTGTGCATGGCAGACTGGTACTGTGCATGGCAATGTGCATGGCAGACTGGTATTGTGCATGGCAATGTGCATGGCAGACTGGTATTGTGCATGGCAGACTGGTACTGTGCATGGCAATGTGCATGGCAGACTGGTATTGTGCATGGCAATGTGCATGGCAGACTGGTATTGTGCATGGGAGACTGGTACTGTGCATGGCAGACTGGTATTGTGCATGGCAGACTGTACTGTGCATGGCAGACTGGTACTGTGCATGGCAATGTGCATGGCAGACTGGTATTGTGCATGGGAGACTGGTACTGTGCATGGCAGACTGGTATTGTGCATGGCAGACTGGTACTGTGCATGGCAGACTGGTATTGTGCATGGCAGACTGGTACTGTGCATGGCAATGTGCATGGCAGACTGGTAACATGGCTGGCAGACCAGGCACTGAGGAGATGGAGGCCGGGCACTGAGGAGATGGAGGCCGGGCTTGAGGAGATGGAGGCCGGGCTTGAGGAGATGGAGGCCGGGCTTGAGGAGATGGAGACCGGGCACTGAGGAGATAAACAAATCCGGTCCATTGGAGAGGCGCTGTGCTGTGCGCCTCTCCAATGGATCGGATTTGTTTTGTCCCTCGCGCACGCCGGCTGTGCGTGTGCCGCGGCCGTTGAATGCGCGCGCAGCCAACTGCCGCTGGTTGCGCGTGCATGCGCAGTCCGTTTTTTTGGCGACGGACAGGCAGGAGCTTATTGCTTTATGTTATATATAGGAAAAAAATGAAAAATTATAGATTAGGGTTAGGGCTAAGGTTAGAGGTTTAGAGGTTTATAGTTCTAATCCTAACCCTAATTATAAAACTCGCAGAAATTGTATCCCTCACCCTAAACCTAGTTATAACCTAACCCTAATCATAAATCTCACAGAAACTGTAACCCTAAATCTAGTTCTAACTCTAACCCTATCATATAACGCACATAAACCTCTAACCTCAGCCCGAACCCTAAACCTAGTTCTAGTCCTAACCCTAATCATAAAACTCACAGAAATTGTAACCCGAAACCTAGTAATAATCCCAACTCTAATCATAAAACTAACAGAAACTGTAACCCTAAGCCTAGTTATAACCGTAACCTTAATCATAAAACTGACATAAATTGTAACCCTAACCCTAAACTTAGTTATAACCTAACTCTAATCATAAAACTCACAGAAATTGTAACCCTAACACTAAACCTAGTTATTACTTAACTCTAATAATAAAACTCACAGAAACTGTAACCCTAAATCTAGTTCTATCCCTAACCCTATCAAATAACGCACAGAAACCTCTAACCTTAGCCCTAACCCTAAACCTAGTTATAACCCTAATCATAAAACTCAGAGAAACTGTAAACCTAAACCTAGTTATAACCCTAACCTTAATCATAAAACTCACAGTAATTGTAACCCTAACCCTAAAACCTAGTTATAACCTAACCTTAATCATAAAACTCACAGAAATTGTAACCCTAACCCTAAACCCAGTTATAACCCTAATCATAAAACTCACAGAAACTGTAACCCTAAATCTAGTTATAACCCTAATCATAGGAAAGGCTTAATCATCTTAACATGTATAGCTTGGAAAAAAGACGAGACAGAGGAGATATGATAGAAACATTTAAATTCGTAAAGGGAATCCACAAGGTAGAGGAAGGGAGTATATTTAAAAGGAAACAAAGTAGCAAAACAAGAGGACATAGTCTTAGATTAGAGGGGCAAAGGTTTAAAAGTAACATCAGGAAGCATTATTTTACTGAGAGGGTGGTGGATACATGGAACAGCCTTCCAGTTGAAGTGGTAGAGGCCAAAACAGTAACTTAATTTAAGCAAGCATGGGATAGGCATAAGGCTATCCTAAACAAAAGATAAATCCAGGTAAAGTATCCATGTAATTGGGCAGACTAGATGGGCCGAAAGGTTCTTATCTGCCGACATTTTCTATGTTTCTATGTTTCTATATAACGCACAGAAACCTCTAACCTTAGCCCTATCCCTAGTCTATAATTTAAAAAATGTTGCTATGTGCAGTGGTGCATGACATTAAAAGTGCCGCCCACATCACTCGTATGTTTGGTGTGTTTTGTTCTTTTTTAGAGAATACCTAGAGGTTCCGATCAACAGAAAAGACTGAATATAACACACACTTCTGACATTTTCGATTTGAAAATCCTCCGAATCGGTTGATTCTAATTATTTGGGAATCTGATATTTCGGGATTTCGAAATAATCCAAACCGAACTGAAATTTTACCCCCTGCACAGGTCTACTCTCACATGAAGGACATACACATTTAAACAGCGATCAACCTAACATGAATCACCGTGGCAGCTGCATTTCTGATCCAGCGATATATAGAGTTACGCGCGTTTCCAATTTACATTTCACCCCTATACCTGCGTAAATCCGTACAGCGAGGCAAGCCGCTTAAATCTATATTATAAATCACTCGTCTGGTTCTTTTCCGTTGAGATCCAATTATACGCAGCGTGCGCAAAGTCTACAAACAAGCAAATCAATGCAACGAGATTCCCTTTCACTTCAGCCCGTCTCAGCTGCGGAGCGTACGACCACGGCATTAGGCCTGCCGCTTCCCAAATCAGTGTGTGTTTCCTTCTCCGGTCCCTGAAGAATTTGCATATACCCTCAAACATACACAGCTCAGGGTAATGTCTCGCCAACGTGATAAAATCAATGGGAACGTAGCCTTTTCTTTTTCTCTCTCTCTCTTTTGCCTGACAGTGTTGTCAGGGTATATTATCTGGTTTAGGTTGTGGCTTGAGCTCATAACAGTCGTCAGTTAAATTTCCTTTTTTCTGAAGCCGAGCAAAATGTGGTAATGTCACTGCCACAGGCGACTGGCATTCACAGGATGGTTTACCGGTGAAGCTTAGCCTCCTGGCTTGTCACAGTGTATATATCTCAGGTTCTCCTTTTGCTTCCCAGTCAGAGGTTTCCAAGAATGTTGCCTGAAGCAGTCGTGGGACACAAAAAAGAGATTTTTGTTCTACACTTAGCAACATTACCACACTTCACACTCAGTTTCACATAATGGGGAATTTAACTGACTGCTCTGAACTCTATACGTTATTTAATGCACTCTGACAGGGCTGCGGAGAGAAGCCGTAAGACTCGCTAATTTATGATTAATTAATGCCGGGCTAGCCCTTCATTCTCCAGCTAATTATTTTAAACACTACATACCCGAGTTCACTCTTTACAAGGGTCTTGGAAGCTTCCTCTTAGAAGCCTATCCAGAACGATCCGCGCGGCAGCCGAGCTGCGGTAGAAGAACGGCTTCAGACCTTGTTCGTGCATTGAAAACAAAAACACATTGTAAAAACACATGCTGGTGCTTTGTTTTTTTTTTTCTATGGGGGTTATTCAGAGAGCACCGAAATGTCGCAGACATTTTGGTGCTCACTCGTTCCCCGCACTTCCCTGCACTTCGGGGGAATCAAAATTCCTGCTGAATTCACCGCAGGGTCCCCGGAGTGAAGGGAAAACTCGCCGCAAACCTGCTGCACACCCGCCGGAACCGCCGCAAAAGACACGCCGAACACATCGGAAAAAGCCGACAAGCCGCCGATCAAAGCGCTGACCAGCCGCAGGAAAAAGCAGACAAGCTGACGAACGGGGTAAAAAAATAAAAAAAATAAACGATCAGAAAATTGAGATGCTGTTTGCCAAAAAACTACTAAATGAAATGCCTGGAATTTACATATAAGATCCTATGGATGATAATAAAAAGGTCTGTTACAGAAAAAAGAAAAAAAAAACACACTTTTTTTCTTTAAAAAAAGTAAGGGAAAAAAATCCTGAAAAATGCCTAAGAGATCCTTAAAAAAAAAATCAATAAATAAAGAGAATTCTTACTGCAGATTAAAATAAACGGTTTATTAGGTAATGGATAAAAACGGGAATATTTTTAACATTGAAGTCTATGGGATTCGCCTGATTAAACCTGCTGAATGAAAACAACGAACAGCAGGGCACTTCGGCAACGTTTCACTGCTGTTCGGTGTATCTGAATAGATTAACCATTGCTTCTCTATGGGGGATTTCACTGCCTTCGAACAGGCACAGTACTTGCTGGCAGTTCGCCAAAATTTGGTGAGCTGCCTGCTTTCTGAATAGTTGAATGGCTCCGAAATGTCATCGTACGGGGAAATTCCCTGTTCGTGACATTTCGGGGCCAGATCGGCTCTCTCTGAATAACCCCCTTTTTAAGTAATTTCCATGGAAAAAGGAAAAATAAAGGTTTTTTTTAATCTCCTGTTTACATTTTGTGGATTTTTCCAATGAGGCAACATTTACCAAAATCTGTGCGAAATTTACTTCTGTGGTTTATTTAATCCGTTAATGAGGTGTTTAGATAAGGCAGCAGGGGTCTATTGGTCTCTACTCTACTGGAGATAAAATCTGGCAGCTGAATGAGATAAAACAGGGAGCTTAAAAGACTTCTAAACTACCCCTTGGTGTTGTCCTTTGAATACATCCCACAATACAATGATTTAAGGCCAAAGCCACACAGTAAGGGGCAAGTGATGGAAAGATACTGGGGGGGTGCAGTTTACAACACAAAATATCACACAATGGATGCACCCAGTGACACATATAGAGGAAAATATCACACTATCAGGGTTATTCAGAGAGCGTGAAAAGCAGGAGAATGACTGGAGAATGAAAAATTCTAGGTCAAAATAGCCGATTTGGAAAGTGAGATGAAAGGGAGAATTTTTCTGGTTTGGCTATTTTGACCTAGAATTTTTCATTCTCCAGTCATTCTCCTGCTTTTCACACACTCTGAATAAACCTGAATGGATGCACCCAGTGAGGGATGAGCTGTTCGGGTTCGGACGGTTCGGAGTTCGGCCCGAACTTTGGCAGTTCGAATGTTCGCGAACTTAGAACTTTTTGGGTGTGTTCGGTTCGAGTTCGAAAAAAAAAGAAATTTTGAAAAAAGTATAGAAAATGCTTAAAAAAATACTAAAAAATCTAGAAATAAAGAGACTCTTTACTGCAGAATATTATAAGCAACGGTTTATTAGATATTGAATTAAAAACTAATGTGTACGTGGAAAGATTATCAACTCTAAGGCTGGGGTCAGACCAGCGCACTTTTAATGTGCGTTCTGGCGCACATAATTACGGCCGCACTAGCAGCAGATGACGGGCAATGACGGCCAATATACGATGTACGGCCGCAACAAAAGTCCGGCCGTGCAACGCAAGTGGAATTTGAACGCATTTTTAGTACTAGTACTGACGTACTGAGTGCGCAGCTGCGGCATAGTGGCGTGTTTGCGTGATTAGGAGATGTCAGACACTGCTAATGTCCAGCCAACATAACGTCCAGACGCAAAAAGAGTTTTATTGACGATCCGTACAAAATCACGCCCGAAAATGCACGTCGTCTGACCGTTTTTGCGCATTCCGTGAAAAAATACGTCAATGCGTTCGGACGCACTTTTTCACGTTCGCGGGGAAAAATGCTTTCGTCTGACCCTAGCCTTAATGACCTCTGTTCACAAACGGGCATAACACCAGGTGTTTTTAGTCTGGTTATCAATTTGATACATTGTACACTATACTGAGGGGGTGGGGTGGTGTCTGCTTCTGATTGAGATTTGAGAATTAATTTACCTCCTAAAACATCCTAATATGCTGCATTTAACTGGTGTTTGAAAAAAAAATTCAAAATAACATCTAAAGCAATGTTATTTTTCACCTCGGGATTCACAGGGTTATTCAGAGAGCGGTGAAAAGCAGGAGAATAACTGGAGAAGTGAAAATTCTAGGTCAAAATAGCCAAACCAGGAAAATTCTCCCATTTAACTCACTTTCCAAATTGGCTATTTGGTCTAGATTGTTCTCTTCTCCTGCCAGTTCTCCTGGCTTTCACCTCTCTCTCAGGGTTGTTCAGAGAAAGGTGAAAACCAGGGGAATGGCAGGAAAAGAGAACAATCTGGACCAAATAGCCGATTTGGAAAGTGAGATAAGGCTAGGGTCAGACTAACGCATTTTTCACAGCGACCGAAAGTGCGTCCGAACGCATTGCCGTATTTTTTCACGGAATGCGTGAAAACGGTTATACGATGTGCATTTTTGTGCGTGATTTTTTACGGATCCAAAACAGGAAACTTTGGGTGTCTGGACGTTATGTTGGCCGGACATGAGCAGGGTCTGACGTCTCCAAATCACGCACACACGCCGCTAGTGGATGCAGCGCACTCTGTATGTCCGTACTAGCAGTTCTGCGTCCTCGAAAAAATGCGTTCATTTTCCACTTGCGTTGCGCAGCCGGACTTTCGTGCGACCGTACTTCGTATATTGGCCGTCATTTGCTGCTAGTGCGGCCATGATTAAGTGCGCCTAAACGCACGTTAAAAATTCGCTAGTCTGACCCTAGCCTAAATGGGAGAATTTTTCTGGTTTGGCTATTTTGACCTAGAATTTTCCATTCTCCAGTCATTCTCCTGCTCTTCACCGCTCTCTGAATAACCCTGACAGGGTTATTCAGAGAAAGGTGAAACTCAGGAGAATGATTGAAGAGAAAATTCTAGGTCAAAATAGCCGAACCAGAAAAATTCTCCCATTTATCTCACTTTCCAAATCGGCTATTTGGTCTAGAATTTTCCATTCTCCAGTCATTCTCCTGCTTTTCACCGCCAAAAAATCAGGAAACTTTTTCTGCAAGTCCGAAAATGTCTCCTCTTTTTATACAGACTGCCACCCCAAGCAGTTGTTTATGGATAGATTAAAGGAAAAGCATTTACCATAATTTGGAACGTCATTTTTTTGTCTTTAAGTGTTTCTATACATCCTAGAAATCCGCCACTTCACGGGCAGGTTATGGGGACCTCCTAGGCACGATATTTGAAAGACTTTTTCGTTTTTATTTTTAACCCAAGTGGCATTCTTAAGTGGACGTTCAGAGTTGATTCCTGGAGTTTTATCCAAGATCCCCTACGCCATCACGATCCCTAATTCCTGTGTCTCCTCTCTCCACAGGTAGGCATTATCACCCATCATCCACAGACACCCACATCTCAACTGATCCCCTGCATATTTTTGCTGGTAGGCATTATCACCCATCATCCACAGACACCCACATCTCAACTGATCCCCTGCATACTTTTGCTGGTAGGACCCCCATCACCCAGTATTCGCAGGCACCCACATTGTAACTTTACCTTGGTTTTTTTCTGTTTTTTTATTTATTTTTGTTTTTCTCCACCATTTGCTTTGCTAATTAGCATGTGAATCTCCTGCCCTATTGACACAGCCCTCATCAAAGTCACCAACGACCTCCTAACTGCTAAAAAACACGGCCACTATTCTATTCTCATCCTGCTTGACCTCTCGGCTGCTTTTGACACTGTTGACCACCCCCTCCTTCTACAGACCCTCAACTCTCTGGGTCTCGGTGACACTGCACTTGCTTGGGTGGACTCCTATTTATCCAACAGGTCCTTCTGTGTGTCCTTTGCTGGTAACTCCTCCTCTTCATTGCCTCTATCTGTTGGTGTACCTCAAGGCTCTGTCCTTGGTCCTCTGCTCTTTTCCATCTACACCTCCTCCCTGGGCAAAATCATCAACAGCTTTGGCTTTAATTACCACCTCTACGCTGATGACACTCAGATCTACCTCTCTACCCCTGATCTCTCTCCCCCTGTCCTTTCAAAAGTCAGTGACTGTTTATCTGGCATCTCCTCCTGGATGGCCTCCCACCACCTAAAGATCAACATGTCAAAGACTGAGCTCCTACTTATTCCTCCCTCTAATGCCGCCCCACCTCCTGACTTCTCTATCACGGTGGAGGGTATCACCATCTCCCCATCAAACCAAGTTCGCTGTCTTGGAGTTACACTTGACTCTGCTCTTTCCTTCATCCCCCACATCAAGTCTCTTTCCTCCTCCTGCCGATACTAACTGCGTAATATTTCCAGAATTCGGCCATTTCTTACCGCTGTCACCACAAAACAACTCATACACGCCCTGGTAATCTCCCGACTCGACTATTGCAATAATCTCTTATCTGGCCTCCCTCTGTCCCGCCTCTCCCCCCTACAATCCATCCTGAACGCCTCCGCCAGGCTAATTCACCTCACCCGCCGCTCTGTCTCTGCCGCTCCCCTCTGCGAGTCCCTTCACTGGCTCCCCATCCACTGCAGAATTAAGTTCAAAATCCTTATCCTGACCTACAAAACCCTCACTAAGGCTAGGGTCAGACTGAGGCAGTGCGAACGCGCGTGCAGGCGCACTTAATCACGGCCGCACTAGCAGCAGATGCCGGGCAATGACGGCCAATATACGAAGTACGGTCGCACAAAAGTCCGGCTGCGCAACGCAAGTGGAAAATGAACGCATTTTTTCGAGAACGTTAAACCACTAGTACTGACGTACAGAGTGCGCTGCGTCCGCTAGCGGCGTGTGTGCGTGAATTGGAGACATCAGACGCTGCTAATGTCCGGCCAACATAACGTCCAGATGCACAAAGTGTTTTAGGCTGGGGTCAGACGAGCGTGATTTCTACGGACTGTACGTCCGTGCAGTACGGACATCGTCAGTACGGATGACGCAGTAGTGGTCACACAGTCCGTTTTTCACTGAAGTTATTTTTTGACGGATGTAGGAGGGAAACATAAATTACAATGAAAAAACATTCTGTCCGTCAAAAATGCTGGACGTATAAATGCAGTCCGTCTGACCTCGCTCCATCACTCACACACAAAACTATGCAGACGTTGTGGACGTGGCGCACTCCGCACGTCCGTTCTAGCAATATTACGTTCTTGCCTGCCTTGCGTCCGTTTGCCGCGGCCGTTGTGCGTCCGCAGTTCAGTGCGGACGTACTTCGTGTGTCGGGCTCCAATGGACTTTCTTTCATGCTATCACAGACGTACTTTTAGGCGCAATCACGGACGTGAACACTACGCTCGTCTGACACCAGCCTTATTGAAGATCCGTACAAAATCACGGATGAAACTGCGCATAGTATGACCGCTATTGCGTATTCCGTGAAAAAATACGTCCATTCTTCGAACGCACATTTTCACGGACAACGTGAAAAATGCGTTAGTCTGACCCTAGCCTTACTCAGCGCCCCACTACCTGTCCTCACTAATCACCAAATACACCCCAGCCCGCTCCCTAAGGTCAAACAGTGACCTGCGCCTAGCTTCTCCCCGCATCACCTCTTCCCATGATAGACTGCAGGATTTCTCACGCGCAGCCCCACTCTCTAGAACGCTCTCCCTCGTACTGTCAGACTTTCCTCTAACTTCTCTTCCTTCAAACGCTCCCTTAAAACATTCCTATTTAGGGAAGCCTACCACCCAACTCACTGACACAACCATCAATCACTCTCACCTTACAGTCCTCTCCTCCTGTTTCCAACCCCAACCCTCCTAGATTGTGAGTTCCTACGGGAATAGGGCCCTCATCTCCTCCTGTACTGTTTGTCAAATGTTGTTCAATGTATTGTAACCCTGTCTATACTGTGCTTATTGTACAGCGCTGCGGAATATGCTGGCGCTTTATAAATAATGAATAATAATAATAATAATAACCCTTATTTCATGGAAAACTCACTGTCCCTTTAAAAAGTTTTTTTTTAAACTTTTTGTCCTTGTTTCCTGTCCCCCAGGGCACTACCCAGACCCCCATACACTTTTTATGGCAAATATCTTTGCATATATGCCCTCTTGGAGGGCACTCTAAAAACCGAATTTTCAGCCCCATTGACTTGCATTGAGTTCGAGTTCGGATCCTAACATTTGGAAAGTTCGAGTTCGGCTCCGAACCGAACTCGGGGAGTGTTCGGCTCATCCCTACCAGTGACACATATAGAGGAAAATATTTTCTTAACTAACAACAACATAGAATGAAAGACAAGAAGGCCATTTTTATTTTTTTGGTGGTAGTGGCCCTTTACATTTCCTACACATGGTAAATGGAGAAATGCCAGCACAGAAATAAAAATAATAATAATAATAATAATTAATAAACCTCCCCATCTCGGAAATTCTAGCAGTGAAATAAACTTGTAAGTAACAATTTGCAAGACTTTATTTTCTTTTTTTATATTAATGCCCGGAGCTGTATTAAGAAGTAGTTAAAGTTACCAGACTCCCCCAAATTCCACAGTGAACAAAATAATTTGTGGACACGCAACACCAGGATTTCTAGGAGAGAATATATTCTTCATTCCACAGCAGTGGACCTGGTCTGCTACAAGAAATCCTGGTGTTACGTGTCCAGTGATGGATTAAGGGCTTTATGGGTCTGGAGGTGAAGATTATGGAATGCCTAGGCTGCAAGCCTCTCAACATTGTGCTTCAGCCCCATTCTGTAGATCAAGGTCAGCAACTGTTGCCTTCCAGATGTTTTGTACTAGAGATGTGCACGCATTTTTTTTTCGTTTAGTTTCGGCTTGTTCGGTTTTTTAAAATTTTCGTCTCGGATCGTTTCGGCCTATTTTCATTTTGGCTCGTTGTTTCGTATCGACTTTCATTTCGTGATATCGTAAATTTTCGGTCTTTTGGATCATCTGTTCATCGTTTCAAAGGGTCTATTTCCTTTTGACTTACACGAATGGCATTTCAGATGCACCGATATTTCGGTTGATACGGTAATTCTGCCAATTTGTTCCTTCAGACGTATCGTTTTTTATGAAAGACCCTTTTTTTCTTATGAATATGCATTGCACAACTTTATTTAATCATATTAAAATGATATGAAAGGAAAAAAAATGCGCAAAATGATTACCTCTACAGAATAATGCAGCATATGAATCCGCACACTGCTGGGCAGCACCTCTACAGAATAATGCAGCATATGAATCCGCACACTGCTGGGCAGCACCTCTACAGAATAATGCAGCATATGAATCCGCACACTGCTGGGCAGCACCTCTACAGTATAATAATGCAGCATATGAATCCGCACACTGCTGGGCAGCACCTCTACAGAATAATGCAGCATATGAATCCGCACACTGCCCGGCAGCACCTCTACAGTATAATAATGCAGCATATGATTCCGCACACTGCCAGGCAGCACCTCTACAGTATAATAATGCAGCATATGATTCCGCACACTGCCGGGCAGCACCTCTACAGTATAATAATGCAGCATATGATTCCGCACACTGCCAGGCAGCACCTCTACAGTATGATAATGCAGCATATGAATCCACACACTGCCGGGCAGCACCTCTACAGTATAATAATGCAGCATATGAATCCGCACACTGCCCGGCAGCACCTCTACAGTATAATAATGCAGCATATGATTCCGCACACTGCCGGGCAGCACCTCTACAGTATAATTAATGCAGCACATGAATCCACATACTGCCGGGCAGCACCTCTACAGTATAATAATGCAGCATATGATTCCGCACACTGCCCAGAGCACCTCTACAGTATGATAATGCAGCATATGAATCCGCACACTGCTGGGCAGCACCTCTACAGTATAATAATGCAGCATATGAATCCGCACACTGCCGGGCAGCACCTCTACAGTATGATAATGCAGCATATGATTCCGCACACTGCCGGGCAGCACCTCTACAGTATAATAATGCAGCATATGAATCCGCACACTGCCGGGCAGCACCTCTACAGTATAATAATGCAGCATATGATTCCGCACACTGCCGGGCAGCACCTCTACAGTATAATAATGCAGCATATGATTCCGCACACTGCCCGGCAGCACCTCTACAGTATAATTAATGCAGCATATGATTCCGCACACTGCCCGGCAGCACCTCTACAGTATAATAATGCAGCATATGATTCCGCACACTGCCGGGCAGCACCTCTACAGTATAATTAATGCAGCATATGAATCCACACACTGCCGGGCAGCACCTCTACAGTATGATAATGCAGCATATGAATCCGCACACTGCCGGGCAGCACCTCTACAGTATAATTAATGCAGCATATGAATCCGCACACTGCCGGGCAGCACCTCTACAGTATAATAATGCAGCATATGATTCCGCACACCGCCGGGCAGCACCTCTACAGTATAATTAATGCAGCATATGAATCCGCACACTGCCGGGCAGCACCTCTACAGTATAATAATGCAGCATAAAACGAAAAAACAACTGAACCGAATGACCCGAAATTATCCGAATCACCAAAATGATCCAAACGCCGAAATGAACCGAATCACTGAATCGACCCGATTTATTGAATCGAATGATCCAAAATATCGAATGAGTCGAAATTTCGAATCGATCCGAAATTTCATGTGGTCGACATTTTGGATTCGGGATGCCCTCGGAAGCACGAAAATGGTAAATTTCGTCCGAAAATCGTTTCGGTACGAAACGAATTGCACATCCCTATTTTGTACCTACAATTCCCATGAGTCTCCACTCATTTAACCTGATAGGTGGCTGAACATCATGTAGTTCGAACACAACTAGAGCAGGGATCTCAAACTCTGTCCCCCTGATGTTTTTGAACTCCACCTCCCATGATTCTCTGGCCATCTATTGCATTTAATGAATTCTGGGAATTGTAGACAATAAACGCCTGGGGGAGGGCATAGTTTGAGATGCCTGATCTAGAGATTCAAGCTTGCTGACTCCTGCTCTAGATCTTCTATAGAGCGTCTGTCCCTTTCTTTGCACTGCCGATTGTTCCTCGCACCCATTCTTCTCACCTTCCATCGTTCCTCTGTCTCCTTCTCACCTTCATTGCTTGTTTACACCAGAGGGGCTGGCAACCTTGGCCCTCCAGATGTTTAGAAACTAGATCTCCCAAGATGCTCATTCAATTGGCTGAGCTTCAGGGGAAATGTAGTTCCGAAACATCCAGAGGGCCAAGGTTGCTGACCCATGTTCTACACCATTCCTCTCACCTTCCATTGTACCATTGGCCAATCCATTGTAATCATTGTGTTGCTGACATATTAAACCTTTCTCTTGGTCTATTTTGGGATATAGGCCTGGAACTGAAGCTTATATGCTAAACATGTCCTGCCAATGAGGTTTCCTTTTAGTTTTCTTGTAATGAATAGTGTTTGGTAATTCAAGCAGTTTCTTCAACAGTAAGTACAGTTCAGGTGCTGCTCTTTCCCGTCCCACAATCATTCAGTGTCTCCTGTACCAGCAGTTCCTCTTCCCCACGGCTTGCCTCTGTTGAGGTGCCCCAAGATTCAGTAATTGTCGCTCTTCTCTTTTCCATGTATTCTGGGACCCCAGGGTCATATGCAAGATTTGAATGTCACATGCAGGATATGATTGAAGTCAGATAGCTTAACTCATCCTCTTTTGAAAGCACACAAAGTCCTTTATATTTTCTTCACTTTATTAGAAAAGTAACAGTAAATAAAAGGTGTCTTGTGGGGTTCTTTGGTGTGCCTTGTTATGGGAAGAAGGGAAAACAGGGTGCAGTAGCCCAGTCAGGGCCAGATTAAGATCTCGATGGGCCTGGAGCTGAATATTTTTGGGGCTTTTTTGGAATTTAATGAAATGAAAATATATTTTGGTTATTTAATAGTGCAGATACGGGTATATCTAACCAGGCAGATACTGTGTGAGGAAATTTCCATTCAGATTTCAATCATTTACAGCGTGTAAAATTATTTTTTTTACATTTTATCATTCAAACCTTTGTGGTTATACATTATATAGGGAATTCTTGTTTAAAAAAATAAATAAATGGGTACCTGTTACTGCATTTTTCTGAGAAAATATACAATTTTAACCAAAAAATTAAATATTTCCCTTGTGTTTTGGAGGATGGTGTTTTATGAATAATATGACTATGTACAAAACACTGACTGTGCTACCAGTGTGGGAAATGAGAAGGTGAGTAATGGCAGTGGTATTGCTCATTTTATACGTGACAAATGGACAACGCCATCACTTTAGAACTAAAAATTAAATAAGTAAATAAAAAAAGTTTGTTTTGTTTTCATTTCTTTTAGATTATACATGGTCCCGTTTGGTATCAATGCAAAGACCAGACTCTGCCCTGTCCGATAACGCCTCACTTGACCTTGTGAGGTGTAAAGATTAGTGACGCAAGAGTCCAAAGTCCCCCGCCTATTGCACTTCGCTGCAGTGCGGCGGTTTAGTTTTTTTTTGTAACAATTCATAATAACGGATTGTGCCATCACCTCCACACTTGTTGGTGACATGAGAAATGAGATGGTGAGTTAGGGCAGCATCATTGTTCCCTTTATAATTGAGAAGTGAAAAATATTGCTGCGTTACACAGAAAAATAAAAATAAATATTTATTATTGTTACATAAAACCTGGCCATGCTCTGGCCTTTCCAGTGATACCTCATATGACCCTGTAGCTGCTATGGAGTTGGAGATATGGGGTCCAAATGGCCATCAATGCAGACTAGCAGGGTTATTCAGAGAGCAGTGAAAAGCAGGAGAATGGCTGGAGAATGGAAAATTCTAGATCAAAATAGCCAAACCAGAAAAATTCTCCCTTTCATCTCACTTTCCAAATCGGCTATTTTGATATAGAATTTTCCATTCTCCAGTCATTCTCCTGCTTTTCACCGCTCTCTGAATAACCCCGATAGTTATCTTTTCTCTGGGCCTATTCTGGGGCATGGGCCTGGAGCTGCTGCTCCATCAGTCCCTATGTCAATCCGGCTCTGAGCCCAGTATATACAGGATGTTTACTCCTATGCACCTATGGTTAGATTGAAAAGGAAGAGAAGCTTGCCAAGTAGGAAATGGGGCTGGGCCAAACTAACTATCAGGGTTATTTAAAGAGAATCAAAAAGTCACCGCACGTTCGGTGACTTTTCGTTCTCTTCAATTCGGTGTGATTTGGCGATCCCATTTCAGTGACCCTGCGGTAATTCAGCAAGCACCACAGGGCCGCCGTAGTGCAGGGAAAAGCTACCGCAAACCCGACGAAAAGTTACCACAAAACCAGGGCGAATGCACACCGAAACCTGCAAAAACATCTGGATTAACCCGCCGAACACGCTGGAGAAACCCGAGCAGGAGCCAATCACAGCGCAGAGCAGCCGCTGGAAAAACCCTACACCGCAGACGAATGGAGTGAAAAAAACCCAGTTCGCTTGAATGTTTGAAAAGTGAAACGTTGTTTGCAAAGAAACTACTGAGAGAAAATGTCTGAAAATTACATATAAGATCCAGGGAATGATAATAAAAAGGGCTGTTACAGAAAAAAGAAAAAACGATTTAAAAATACAAACGGAACAATAATGTTTGCAAAAAAATCCAAAAAAATGCCTAAAAGATCCTAAAAAATCTACGAATAACTTTTTAATAACTTTTTACTGCAGAATATTATAATTAATGTTTTTTTTAGATATTGTATTAAAACGGGAATATTTTTAACATTGAAGCCTATGGGATTCGCCTGAATAAACCTGTCGAATGAAACCACTGAATAGCAGGGCAAATCGGCCACTTTTCACTGCTGTTTGTGTTCTCTGAATAGATGAAGCATTGCTTCTCTATGGGGATTTCACTGCCCTCGAACAGGCAACGAACAGGCACCGTATGTGCAGGCAATTCGCCAACATTTGGAGAACTGCCTGCTCTCTGGATAGCCGAATGGCCAGGAAAGGTAACCGAATGCTGAATTTCACTGTTCGGTTCCCTTTCGCCAGCAATTCGGATCTCTTTGAATAACCCTGTATGTGAGTTAAACAGGGAAAGTGGACTAATCATTCATAAGTAAAGCATAGGGGTGAAACAAATTAGGAATCTGGTTTCATGGTACCATGGTTGTCTGAAGACAATCCTGTTTTGGAATGGTCCCACCGAGATGGGCAAATGCATCACTTCCTTTGGAAGTTGTATCACTTATATTCTGACAACACCCAAATATGCATCTCCTCTCCTGATTGCTCTCCTGTTCTTCTGTATCCTGTCACTAATTACATTTCCTCCATCTCTAACTGGATGTCTTCACGCTTCTTGTACCTAAATTTTGCCAAAACCGACTTTCCCATTGTTTTTCCTTCTAAAACACCCACCATCTTTGATCTCAATGCCCAGTATTGGGACTATCTTTGGCCCAAATCCCCAAGCTCCCTGTCTTGGCATCCCTTTTCATTCTGACCTTATGTTTACTACACTACATATTTTCATCACTCATTTTGAATGACCTGAACGTTCTATAGGTCTTACACATTAATACCTGCAGTGCAGATTGCTAGAGATTGCGCATGCAGATAGTAAGACTAAACCATTTTCTAGAACCTGGTGTTAAGTGCTAATAATAAAAGCGAAATCATGAGAATACATGAAATAAAGCACTTCAGGTACATCCACATGTGACATGTATCCACATGTGACATGTATCAGCATCTAAATCTGATATTTGTAGCACAATCAGTTGCTTAGTTTTTCTCTGCATGCGGGAAATAATACACTGCCTGGCCAAAAAAAGTCCCCACCTGGATTTCACTAAACCATTGGTGCTCGCCTTCCATTGGATAATTACTGCAGTGATTAATATGTTTCAGCATGAAATGAGGTCATGTGACTCCCTGAATATACTGAATGAGCAGGTTTTTTCATCAATGGGTTTTTTGCTTCCCTGATGGCACAGCGGGCATATTCCAAGATGGCAATGGCAGTATTCATCGGGCTCAAATTGTGCAAGAGTGGTTCAGGGAGCATGAGACATCATTTCCACACATGGATTGGCCACCGCACAGTCCAGACCTTAACCCCATTGAGAATCTTTGGGATAATGTGCAGGAGAAGACCTTACACAGCGCCGCGACTCTCCCATCATCAATACAAGATCTTGGCCGTAAAGGAATGCGAGTCTGGAAGAGAATAAATGCTGTGACATTGCATGAGCTTATCGACATGATGCCGCGGCGAATGCGTGCCGCAATCACAGCAAAAGGCGACACAAGCAAATATTACAGTGTGTGACCATTTTTTGGACAGGCAGTGTATTTTACGAGTCACATGCATCTACCTTTTGGGTCCTTACCACTCGCTTGCCCTAATTCTTAATCTATGTTAATAGCACCCAGAACAGTTACCGCTAGATGTAGACCTGCATGGCTTGATGTCAACAGAGCTTGATTTGTAGTGATGGCGCCAACCTGCTTGTGACAACAAGATATATTTTGTGAAAGTAAAGTTTATGGTTTATATTTCAGTTTTCAGGATTAGTAATCAATAGTTTTTGGGTTACATTTGACTACAGTGACCACATTTATTGTCCAAAGTTAAAAAGAACCAGCACGATTTCAACCCTTGAAATTAATTCATGGGATTATTCCTAAAAGGATGAAATGATTTAAAATGAAGTTGTGGGGGAGTAGAGGTAATAATAACATCACTGCTCTATAACTGTGATTTGCGTGCGCAAAAGTTTAATGCTTGGCACAAAAAGTTTCGCTTTGCGCGAGGGTTTTTGCGCGAAGATTGTAATATAGCCCAAAATCTTTTTATTTAAGTTTTTGGTAGTGAAGTGAATAAATAATAAATGAATGAATAAATTATTAGATGTGCAGTAACAGTCCATAATGCACATGCGCAAGCTTATGCACCAGCAAAGAGCTGATTTTAATGATACAAAATACTTTGTACAACTTTTCGATGAACTGAAAAATCTGAACCATATTTCTTGTCCATGGACATGTCTAAAAAACACAGCAGTAAAACATGTATACTCCTATACTCGAATATAAACTTCATATGCACTAATGTTCACAGAATCAGGGCTACCATCAGACGTCTTGGGGCCCCTTAATAAACCAGTGGTCGGGGCCCTTCTTCTCTCAGCTGTCCATTACAATAAGGTAATTAATATTAATAATAAAACATTCTGCCTCCTCTTCCCCTCCAGCAAGGAGATAAAAAGTGTTCCCTGGTGGGAAAGAATTCAGTCTGCAACTCTACCTGGCATCCTCAGTGATGTCATGGTGCTCTTACCGGCCCTCGACACCACTGCCCGCCAGGAAATTTGATGGTATCTTGGTGGGACAATCCTGGATGGCAAGGAGGAACCCTTGTATCTGTTTCACTTAGACAAGTACACAGGGTAGGGCAAAGGTCCCCCTGGTGCCATTGGGCCCCTTAACATATTTCGGGCTGTCACCTCTGATGGCAGCCCTGGACAGAATCATACATTACGTACCAAAGTTCTATATAATGTGATTTTAATAACCCAGTTAAGGACATGGATTCCTTAACGCACTAACAAGTGACATGGCTGAATCTTGCTCGGCGTTTGGAGAATAAATTATATCTGCAGAGAGGGAACAGGTGCTTAAATATTGAGCTAATAAGAACACCCGGCTGTCTACAAGAGGTTTAGATTCCTTGGTTTGGAAATAGGTCATGGGAGGGGTAGACAGAATTTTCTGTAGTCCAGGATTGTCTCTGCACGCAGGCTGCATACACTCCTGAATTGATTTTTCCCACAGTCATGTCTTGGACTTTATACAAAGCTCGTGGTTTTTCTTTTTCTTTTTTTTTCTAAAGGATAAAATCTACTGCATCACTTCACTGCATGATACGCTTGATAGCTTCAGGACTCTGGCTCTAATGATATCCTGCTTTTGACTTGCTGATGAGAGGCTGATCTTTACTTTCTGCCAAGTTGTTTTTATTATATTTTCCATCATGTATCCGTCGCTCGTGTTGATGAATCTTAAATTAGTTTGGTTTATTAAATAAGTTGTATTGTTTACACTAGTAATTCTTCTTAGCGTTCTATCGACTGGATCCTTATTGAGGAGGATGTTTAGGTTTAGGTTTTATAGGCTTTTATAGTTTATTATATTTTATAGGTATTTATAGTATATTTGCAGTGAGGTACCTGCTACAAAAATTTACTAATTAAATGTGTTCTTAAAACATATGAAAGCTCTAATGTTTCATTTATCTAAGTGGATTCTATTCTCAATCTGTAAAGTTACAGATTTTCTTTTATGCAGAAAAAAAATCAATACAAGCATTACATCGAATTCACAGTTTTTGCCCCTAAATAATTGAGCAGAGGCTGCTGACAATCTCATTATCAACTGACAGCCTCTGCCCAATTAATGTTTAGGTTTTTTCTATTCTTCGCCGGTTTTACTCACCTTTTGTCCCTCACTGCGCGCAGCTCCTTCTCTACGGCTCAGGGACTCCAGAACGTGAAAGTCCCTAAAGCTTTTCTGTGCAATTTGTTCTTCTACTCAGTTTGTGTAGCGTAGGAGCCGTAAATTGCACACCGCGACGAGAATTGTCCACTTTACGTATGCAAATTCCGTAGCGCCCGAGCAAAATGATGGATTGGGCACATGATCCTATCCATCGCTGCCTTTCTGAGAAAGCTCGATAGCACGATTGGTCTCAGAGGGTGACACGGCACGCTTTCTGTGTGCCGACGTCACTAGTGACCGATCTGGTGACCGACAGCAAATACAAAATCCCTGGCTGCTGGTGACGCTGGGTGGGATGAAGGAAACTCCTTACTTCACCCAGCGATTTCACCAGATCCAGGGAATTGGGGGAGGGGAAGGGGGTGGGCACTCTTTACATCCTGACTATGTTAAAACAATAAAGTGGTCAGGATGAGTAGAGTGTCCATTTAATGACAAAAATATCCAGTGAAGTTGTGGTGTTGCATTTTTGAGATCCTCTGATCTAGGAATCTATCTTTAAAAATGGCGATTTTTTTGACATGTAATGAATTGGAAGAATGTGGTCATTTTTATGGAGTAGCCTTTTTAATTGTATATTGTATTATCGTCTTAGATGCAACCACTGGTATTGCTTGTTCGGGTTGAGTGCAACCGTTCCACTGTTGTATGTTACATATGGGGGGTGACAACCCTCATTTGGTATGCACCCCTCCCTGTTCACAGGCGTGTTTTCATCTTGCCTGCCTATAAATGCCTTGAGCTGCTTGGGAGCTCCAGGAAGCATTGTGCCTCTAGCAAGTTAGTTGATCCTGTAAATGCAGATTTAGTCAAGTTAGATAGGACCTGTCAACGATGGGATCCATTGACGATTGTGACAGACTTAAGCAAAGTATGATCATATTTTGTGAACTAAATTCCCATCATTTATTCCCTCAGGTGATTGATTTTTTTTAAAAAATGTTGATTTTTTTTAAATGTAATGAATTGGAAGAATGTGGTAATTTATAGGGAGTGCTCTTTTTTGTATATTGTATTATTGTCTTAGATGCACCAGCTGTTATTGCTTGATCAGGTTGAGTGCAACCTTTCCACTGTTGTATGTTGTATATATATATATTTTTGTTTTCAAATTGTCCTTTTTTTCCCATTGCACAAGCGACAGGAAACAGATGACCTACTTTGCTGATTAGTGCTCCCTCCAAAGTGGGAAAAAAAGAAATAAAATCATGTTTAGGGACAATGTGCGGAGACCTGAGGATTATGTCCCTACAGTGCATCTTGAAAAAAATCGGCAAATATAATTTTTTTTTTACACATTTTCTACCTCGTTACGCATCTCAATAATTAAGGCAAACAAGTTGTGCAAAATAAAAGAAATCAGCGAAAATAGTGCTTGAGCGCCCAAGATTAGAAATAATCTCATTGGTATGCAATGTAAATAAAATGCATATAAGACATTAAAGTATTAAAGCCTATTAAGGAGTTACTTGTTAAATTGCAATCCTCATCTTAATTAGTGATACTGTGGCCCATTTAGATATAATCTTAAAGTTAGAAAAGGCACTTTTTGATAATCAATAGCCTAGAAGAACCTTGCGGTCTGTTCTCTTTACGATCATTTCCTTCTGGCTGGTGAAGATGTAACACGTTGGACTTGTGCTTCTCTGTTGCTCAGAGTAAAGATTTTTTAAATAAATAAATACATTTATGTTGGGCATCTACGACTTGAAGGGCTAATGATTATTGACTGCCCTCCAGCAGGCATCAGGGAGTCTAGCCCAAGGCCTTTTAGCTAGCCCCCAAACATGCAGAACGCTAACACATGTTTCTGGATTCTGGCAGCGATTGGACGCAAACAAGGCAGTCAGAATGGACCATTTAGTGAACAAGTCAATATGACAGATCCCTGCTTAATACAAGGAAGACAAAAAAAAAAAAAGAATTCTCATCTTATTGAAAAAGGCAGAAAAGCCTGGGGTGCTTTAGCTTTGTGATTCTGCAACAAAAAGTGGGTGGTGTCAAAATAAGTCTATGTCACCAGCTCGAAGCTGCCACACTGAATTGACCTTGCAAGCAACAGACGCCAGCGTCTTCAATTTCAGCCCCGCTAATGTTCTCTCTATGAAGTAAAGTAAGGCATGGAAAAGAGCCAGACTGCATTTGTTACAAGTGTATCTATAAAAAAGACAGTTGCATTGTCCTAGGTTTATTATAGATTTCCCATATTGTTTTATGAATACGTTTGTTTTTGAGGGTCAAGGAAACCCAAAAAGCTTAATTGGAAAGTACAGTTTTTTCATGTTACAACTGATAACATCAGATTTAATTGATAATTAGATGTCTATGGCAGAATTTAAATTCAGATTCTTATTTAACTTCTTTTATTTTTAGAGAGTTAATATAGAAGAATTAAATTAAGGAAACTTTAAACGACTTTTAAGATTGTTAAAGGGCCACTACCACCAATAAATAAATGTCCTTATTGTGTTTATTTGATGTCGCTGATATCTTACATGTGTTTTGTTTTTCACTTGTATGTTTAGTTAAGAAAATATTTTATTCTATATGTGCCATTGAGTGCAGGGCGCAATTCCTGCTGGAACGCGTGGGAACAGCATTCCTGCAGTTCTCCTGCAGCAGGAACGTAGTTCCCATTAGGCCATTTCATTAGGCCGGGAAGCGTTCGACGTCCCTTTGTGATCATGGCCGCTCTGGAACGCTCCCAGACCTCCTGGCCGACACTCACGCAGCTGCGCTGCTTTCATTTCCCTGAAATTAAGCTGTGCCTTTGCGTGTGGTTGTAGGCCAGAGGATAGAGTGATGGCAGCAGGCGCATCACGTGTGAGCACTGTGTGAGGTCACACAGCATGACCGTGCACAGGCCCTGAGGACCCCAGCCCTGTCAATGCCATCGCTGGCAAGGAAACATCATCCCTAGAAACTAGTGGAGGAACATCATGGACAGCCAGAGAATTGTGCTTCCCAGGCCAGCTGTAGAGCCAGGGATATGTTCCCCCCCCAGGCTGGGTGCAGAGCCAGAGAACATAAAAAGATAAAAATATAATGCAAATTTTTCTGATTTTGTAATTATTATTTATATTATTATATTATTTATATATTGATTATTTATATATTTATTTATACTAAAATTTGGCTGATTTATTTCCCTAATTATTTTATGGTAAAAAAATAAATAAAATGATAACGGCCCTCTTCCCTAGTTTTCGCAAAAATGGGGATGCTAACGTCCCTGTAGCATCCCCATATTTGCACGATATTCCAGGCCAGGCTCTACCTTGGCACCATCCCCCGGAACGCAGCGCTAACCGATGGGATACTCGAGGTAGCGCTTCCGTGTTGCTGCAAGTATCACCTCCTGGAGTCCATAAGACTCCATGGAAGGTTGCGTTTCCGTGCCTTGAGCCCTGCAAAATTTTGCTCTTGTAAGATCTCACAGGGCTGCGGAGTGATCGTGGAAGGAGACTAGGAACTATTTGTTCCCAGTCTCACTCTGTTCCGGGCTAGAAGGAGTGGCAGATCGGGCCACCCTTCTCGCTCTGGGATGAGAGCTGAGTATGGGATTTATTGGGGGGTTTAGGGGTGCTAATTGATTTTGCATTTGTAGAATCATTTAACACCAGCCTTTAGATCTCACTAAAACTTTGGCTTGCGCGTCCCCAATGGTAATTAGGGCTAGCACTTTGTAATACCTTACTTATCGAAACTCTAATGTAGGTTTGCACTTCCCATTTTAAGTATAGGATGCAAAAAGTACAGTAAGCTCGCGGAAGCTCACACAAAAAATCTTGATCTTCACCTGATTGGGTGTAGCCATTTTGTGATCTTTTCTGTTGTAAACTGCCCCCCCCCCGTATTTTTTTCATCACTTGCTCCTCACTCTGTGACAATGACCATAGAATGGAGTGGATGGGTCAGGCAGATGACTTAAATTATTGCATTGTGTGGGATTTATTCAAAGGGCATCGCAAGGGGCTAGATTAGAAGTCTTTCTTATCTCATTCAGCTGCCATCTCTTAGCATGGAGAACAATACCCTCCTGCAGCCTTATCTAAACATTCCCTCCTCCACCTCATTACCTGTTAAATACTGTTTGAGATAAAGCACAGCCACAAAGTAAAACTCACATTAGATTTTGGTAAATGTTGCACCATGGGAAAAATGCCCAAAATAGTAACAGGAGATAAAAACTCTAAGTTTATTTTTCTTTTTTACATGCAATTACTTCAAACAAAGACAAAAATAGCAGCATGTCTTTTATAATGTGTTTTATAATGTGTTTTACACAGTGGTTTTATTTGTAATGCACAAGTAATCTAGTTACAGATTGTGTAAGGCCGGGGTCAGACGGTTTGTGTAAGGCCGGGGCTGACTGACGTGCCTCCCGACGTCTATCATAGAGTTGTGATGTTTCGACGGGGCCAGCCACACGTTTACTACTGCAAACGTGCTGAAACCCTCCCCGTCTAAACGCTACGACGGCTGTTCGGCGGGGCTACAAACCGCGATCCTCCATAGGGGGATCGAGCCTTGCAGCTCTGAGCGCACTAACTGAGCTCAGCGAGGTGGCCACATGGCATCAGAGTGGAAGGAACGTCCACTCTGGCGGATGTTGCTTCCACTCGGAAGCGCACTCGTCTTAACCCTGGGTTAAGTGGTAGTGTCCCTTTAAAGGCTTGTTTTTTTATGTTTATGAATAATGCTTCCCAGAAACCAATTTATGGATTTTTGTATAAAGACTATAATAAAAATAACTAAATCTCAGCCGCACTCATTAGTGGTGCAGTGGGTATCCTGATTGTCCTGATGAAATATTCATGGTGCTGGGCACTGCGTTTCAAAATCATGCACGGAAAGAAATTCATAACAAATGTGAGCTGGAACCTGTTTTAGAACCTGATAAATCTTTCACCAGATCTAAAATTCGTTTCATAATAAAATTACTTTATTTTGCAAATTCCTCGACACAGAAATATTCTGATAGAACAGGTACATTGTGTCACGTATGGTAACAGGAGGGTACCAGCTTACAGGTTATGGGCCCGGTATTCAGTGATACGCATGCACGCACGCACGCACACACAGGGAAGGGTGGAGGAGAACCAAAAGGCTGAAGATGAGGGGCAGGACACGAAAGGGGAATACTGCGCATATTGGGAAATGTAGTTGCTGGGGATTGAGTACAACAGGAACCTGGAGACATGAGGAACTTGGAGGGCACGAGGTACTTGACTTGTAGGGCACAAGGAAGCTGGAGACATGAGGAACCTGGAGACACGAGGAACTTAGAGGGCATGAGTGACTTGGAAAGCATGAGAAACATGGAGGCCATGAGGAACCTGGGGACACGAGGAACTTGGAAAGTACAAGGATCCTGGAGGGCACGATGAACCTGGAGACATGAGGAACCTGGAGGGCACAATATACTTGAAAGGCACGAGGAACCTTGAGACATGAGGAACTTGGAGGGCATGAGGAACTTGGAAAGGCACAAGGAACTTGGCATGAGGAACTTGGATTGCATTAGGAACTTGGAGGGAATGAGGAACTTGGAGGACCTGAGGAGCTTTGGAGATCAGAAAAGCTTGGAGAGCTGGGGAAAAACAGCTAGGAGTGCAGGGTAAATAGCAGGTAACAGAGCAGCAATACGCAGGTCTATTCAAATTTGGCGATTTGCCTGCATATACGGTGCCTGTTCGAGGGCAGTGAAATCCCCCATAGCAATGCTTCGTCTATTCAGAAAACACAAAACAGCAGGGAAAAGTTGCCGAAATGCCCTGCTGTTCGGTGGTCTAATTCGGCAGGTTTATTCAGGAGAATCCCATAGGCTTCAATGTTAAAAATATTCGCGTTTTAATCCAATATCTAATAAACTGTTTATTATTTTATTCTGCAGCAAAAAGTCTCTTTATTCATAGATTTTCTAGGATCTTTTAGCCATTATTTGGCAAACTTTTTTATCCGTTTGTTTTTATATCGATTTTTCTTTATCCTGTAACATCTCTTTTTATTATCATTCATTGGATCTTATGTGTAAATTCCAGACATTTTCATTCAGTAGTCTTTCTGTAAACAGCGTTAAAATTTTCAAACTTTTTTTTTTCCACCTCGTTTGTCTGCGTGTCGGCTTTTTCCGGCAGCTGCTCTGCGCTGTGATCGGCGGCTAGTCAGGTTTCTCTGGTGTGTTCGGCATGGTAAATCCAGCTGTTTCGGCGAGTGTTCGGCAAGTGTTCTGCGGGTTTGCGGCGAGTTTTCCCTGCACTTCGGGGGCCCTGCGGTGCTTGCTGAATACACCGCAGGGCCCGTGAACTAGCATTGCCGAATCGCCCCGAAGTGCGGAGAACGAAAAGTCACAGAACGTGCCAAGACTTTTCCAATCTCTTTAAATAACCCTGATAGCCTTTTATTGAAACAGTCAATGCTAATAGGTCACCTGAATGTGTGAACTGAGGCAGGAAAAAAACAGGGCTGGTGAACTGGAGTATTAGGCTAATCCAACATCTGGTCTGGCATGAGCAACACAAGAAGGAGGCTGCCGGAGTCAGGGCATGGCTGGACCAGTCCTGTCATGGTACTTTCCTGATATATGCTGTGGTATAGGGCATGGGCTGAGACACACTGGCTAAAGATGTGCTGTGGATTTCATTTGAAAGTCAACTATCTTTTGTAAGTGTAAAGATATACAGGGTTATTCAAAGAGAATCGAAAAGCCACCGCACGTTCGGTGACTTTTCGTTCTCTTCAATTCGGTACGATTTGGCAATGCCATTTCGGCGACCCTGCGGTGTATTCAGCAAGCACCACAGGGCCGCCGTAATGCAGGGAAAAGCCGCCGCAAATCTGCCGAATACTCACCGCAAAACCCGGCGAATGCACACCGAAACCCGCAAAAACATCTGGATTAACCCGCCGAACACGCCAGAGAAACCCGAGCAGGAGGCGATCACAGCGCAGAGCAGTCGCCGGAAAAACCCGACACCGCAGACAAATGGAGTGAAAAAGAAAGTTTGAATGTTTGAAAAGTGAAACGATGTTTGCAAATAAACTACAGAATGAAAATGTCTGGAATTTACATATAAAGATCCAATGAATGATAATAAAAATGTCTCTTACAGAACAGAGAAAAAACGATTTAAAAAAAAAAACGGAAATAAATTCGCAAAAAAATCCCGAAAAATGCCTAAAAGATCCTAAAAAAATCTAAAGATAAAGAAACTTTTTACTGCAGAATAAAATAATAAACGGTTTATTAGATATTGAATTAAAACGGGAATATTTTTAACATTGAAGCCTATGGGATTCGCCTGAATAAACCTGTCGCCTGAAACCACTGAACAGCAGGGCAATTCGGCAGCTTTTCACTGCTGGTTTGTGTTCTCTGAATAGACGAAGCATTGCTTCTCTATGGGGAATTCACTGCCCTCCAACAGGCACCTTATGTGCAAGCAATTCCCCAATATTTGGCGAACTGCCTGCTCTCTGAATAGCCGATTGGCCAGGAAATGTAACTGAAAGCTGAATTTCGCCAGCAATTCGGATCTCTTTGAATAACCCTGTTTCAGTGATCTTTTATTTAAGTGTATTAAAAGTCATTTGAATCATCATCAACCGAATGTTCTAAGGTTTCATGTCAATAAATAACAACACGTTCACATTGAGCAAAGCAGAGGTTCCTTCATTCGCGTTCAGCAGGCAGAGAGATCGTAAAAATGAAATATTCCTTCTGTGCCGGCGCATACATAAATAACACGCTAAAAAATATATAAAAAAGCCTTTTATAAGCAATGGCTCAATGTGCACAATGCCACTTATTTTGCACCCAACTGTGTTAATACATAAATTCTGTAGATTACAAAAAAAATCTAACCGCAGCGCAGTGATCATCAAATTACTGCTTCTAGTGTTAAAGACAAAACGGCGTTGCTGTGGATTTCGCCGCGGCACTTTCGGAGTGAGATATGAATATGTTTCAGATAATGTGCACTGGTTCAAAGAAAATTCAATACTTTATGATTGCCCGTCTCAAGAAGATTGGTATAACTCCGCTAACTATCGTAGGAAGATGCGCCCAACTGTGAAACAAATGGGGAGAGGAAAGGAATGCTATGCGCTGTATATCTTTATAGGACGCAGCTATTAAAGTGTTAGGGGCCTGATTGTTAATGCCGGTAATGAGACGTAGAGAACTCAGACCCACTTATGTTGTAATATAAGGTGACTGCTGCCAGCTGGGTTAATGTGCTGCATATTTACCAGTCATTTATATATTTGCACACAGTGGTATTATAGCAGAGCTAAGTATTAACCCCTTCACTGCTGAGCCATTTCACCTCTGTGTACTGAGCTCATTTTTACCGTTTTGCTCTCGTCAAGTTTAAACGCCATTTGAAGTCGTGTTTTATTGTACGACCCAGACAAATTATATATCCTTTTTTTACCGCATACTCGCCAGATCTATATCTATAAAAACGTTTTCTCCGTCGCCGCAGTCAGACGCTATGCGCAAACTTACATGCGCATCCTCGACTAAAAAAAAACGCCAGCTTGCGTGAGGGATGAAAAAAAAAAAGCCGATCCGCTGGAGAAGCGTGCACAAAGAGCCTCTCCAACGGATCGGCATATTTTTTTCGAGAGGCGCTGCGTGCGTGCAGTGTGTGTGTGAGAGGCGCTGCGTGAGTGCAGTGTGTGTGTGAGGCGCTGCGTGAGTGCAGTGTGTGTGTGTGTGTGAGAGGCGCTGCGTGAGTGCAGTGTGTGTGTGTGTGAGAGGCGCTGCGTGAGTGCAGTGTGTGTGTGTGTGAGAGGTGCTGCGTGAGTGCAGTGTGTGTGAGAGGTGCTGCGTGAGTGCAGTGTGTGTGAGGCGCTGGGTGAGTGCAGTGTGTGTGAAAGGCTCTGCGTGAGTACAGTGTGTGTGAGAGGTGCTGCGTGAGTGCAGTGTGTGTGTGTGTGTGAGAGGCGCTGCGTGAGTGCAGTGTGTGTGTGTGTGAGAGGCGCTGCGTGAGTGCAGTGTGTGTGTGTGTGAGAGGTGCTGCGTGAGTGCAGTGTGTGTGAGGCGCTGGGTGAGTGCAGTGTGTGTGAAAGGCTCTGCGTGAGTACAGTGTGTGTGAGAGGTGCTGCGTGAGTGCAGTGTGTGTGAGACGCTGGGTGAGTGCAGTGTGTGTGAGAGGCGCTGTGTGAGTGCAGTGTGTGTGTGTGTGAGAGGCACTGCATGAGTGCAGTGTGTGTGTGTGTGAGAGGCGCTGCGTGAGTGCAGTGTGTGTGTGTGAGAGGCGCTGCGTGAGTGCAGTGTGTGTGTGTGTGAGAGGCGCTGCATGAGTGCAGTGTGTGTGAGAGGCGCTGGGTGAGTGCAGTGTTGTGAAAGGCTCTGCATGAGTACAGTGTGTGTGAGAGGCGCTGCGTGAGTGCAGTGTGTGTGAGACGCTGGTGAGTACAGTGTGTGTGAGAGGCGCTGCGTGAGTGCAGTGTGTGTGTGAGGCACTGGGTGAGTGCAGTGTTGTGAAAGGCTCTGCATGAGTACAGTGTGTGTGAGAGGCGCTGCGTGAGTGCAGTGTGTGTGAGACGCTGGGTGAGTGCAGTGTGTGTGAGAGGCGCTGCGTGAGTGCCGTGTGTGTGTGAGGCACTGCGTGAGTGCAGTGTGTGTGTGTGTGAGAGGCACTGCGTGAGTGCAGTGTGTGTGTGTGTGAGAGGCGCTGCGTGAGTGCAGTGTGTGTGAGAGGCGCTGCGTGAGTGCAGTGTGTGTGTGTGTGTGAGAGGCGCTGCGTGAGTGCAGTGTGTGTGTGTGTGAGAGGCGCTGCGTGAGTGCAGTGTGTGTGAGGCGCTGGGTGAGTGCAGTGTGTGTGAAAGGCTCTGCGTCAGTACAGTGTGTGTGAGAGGCGCTGCGTGAGTGCAGTGTGTGTGAGACGCTGGGTGAGTACAGTGTGTGTGAGAGGCGCTGCGTGAGTGCAGTGTGTGTGTGAGGCGCTGCATGAGGGCAGTGTGTGTGAGAGGCACTGCGTGAGTGCCATGTGTGAGGAGCTGCTTGAGTGCCGTGTGTGTGTGAGAGGCGCTGCGTGAGTGCCGCATGTGTGTGAGAGGTGCTGCGTGAGTGCCTTGTGTGTGTGTGTGTGAGAGGTGCTGCGTGAGTGCCGTGTGTGTGTGTGTGTGTGTGTGTGAGAGGTGCTGTGTGAGTGCCGTGTGTGTGTGAGGCGCTGCGTGAATGCCATGTGTGTGTGTGTGTGTGAGGTGCTGCGTGAGTGCCGTGTGTGTATGTGAGGCACTGCGTGAGTGCCGTATGTGTGTGTGTGTGTGAGGTGCTGCGTGAGTGCCGTATGTGTGTGTGTGAGGTGCTGAGTGAGTGCCGTGTGTGTGTGTGAGGCACTGCGTGAGTGCCGTATGTGTGTGTGTGTGTGTGAGGTGCTGCGTGAGTGCCGTATGTGTGTGTGTGAGGTGCTGCGTGAGTGCCGTGTGTGTGTGTGTGTGTGTGTGTGAGGCGTTGCGTGAGTGCCGTGTGTGTGTGTGTGTGTGTGTGTGAGGCGTTGCGTGAGTGCCGTGTGTGTATGTGTGAGAGGCGCTGCGTGAGTGCCGTGTGTGTGTGAGAGGCGCTGCGTGAGTGCCGTGTGTGTGTGAGAGGCACTGCGTGAGTGCCGTGTGTGTGTGAGAGGCGCTGCGTGAGTGCCATGTGGGTGTATGGGGGGTATTATATCATTATACATATATTCTATATCCAGTACACAGGGCAATATATATATATCCAGCACACAGGGCATCGCACAAAGCGCCTCTCCCTCATCCATCACCCCTGACCTGAGTCTCCCCCAGACCCTGGGCAAACTTTTATCCCCGGTGGCTGATGCAGGGGAGGCTCTTGAGTGCTGTCTGTGGTCCCTGGTGCCGGGAGAGGCTGAGGAGCCGGACCCAGTGCGGTTTCTGGGTTTAAGGCGAAGAACTGCGACATGTGAGCACGGTGCCGTAACAAGGTATTGGCGTTCATCCAACTGGCCTCCCCACCAGCATCACCACCTTGAGCTCACTCCCGTGAGCTTACAATCTAAGAGGGAAGAAGAACCCACTCTGATATATAAATGCCTTTGTAATGCACTGTCAGCTGCGCACACACCCATCACAGCTGCTCACTCGGCCCTCCCATTGCGGATGGGATGGCGACGGACGCGTTACGAATGCATTTATATAGAGAGATACTCCTGGATAGGACAATGAAAACCCAATATGTGGACATGGATTCTGAGCTGGCGACAACAACAATAGACTGAGCTCCGGGCAGGCTTAACAACTAGTTCATAATATATCGCTACTATATGTATACGACATGTCCTGCCAGAACGCTGTACCAAAAAATGTAAAAAAAAATTGAATTTCCACCATCTACAGCGTGTAAAATTATTTTTTCACAATTTGTCATCCAAGCCTTTGCGGTTATATATTCTATGGGGTATGCTTGTTAAAAATAATAATTTAAAAAATAATAAAATAATAATAAATAATGCATTAACCTCCCTGGCGGTCTAATTTTTTAAAAATTTTGTGTCTAAAAGCGTCTCAATTTTTTTGAAAGGAAATGTGTTTTTTTATACAGTAAGCCTGTAATAATTAGGAATAACTCACTGAAATCCGTGCAAACAAGAGTCTAGTAAACACGCTGAGTCCAATAACGTTTGAAACACAACATAATAATTTATTATACCAAAAATAATTATCCAAAATAATGCTAATAAATTATAATCAACTAGGTGTAAAGCCTGCCCAGAGGGCAGTCTATTGATAAGTGTGGTGCGTATGAATGTTGGTGGAAAGGGCTCAGGTGCTGGGCTTGGCTCTGCGCTGGGCTCAGGTGCTGGGCTTGGCTCTGCGCTGGGCTCAGGTGCTGGGCTTGGCTCTGCGCTGGGCTCAGGTGCTGGGCTTGGCTCTGCGCTGGGCTCAGGTGCTGGGCTCTGCGCTGGGCTTGGCTCTGTGCTGGGCTCAGGTGCTGGGCTCTGCGCTGGGCTTGGCTCTGTGCTGGGCTCAGGTGCTGGGCTCTGCGCTGGGCTTGGCTCTGTGCTGGGCTCAGGTGCTGGGCTCTGCGCTGGGCTTGGCTCTGTACTGGGCTCAGGTGCTGGGCTCTGCGCTCGGCTCTGTGCTCAGGCGCTGGGCTCTGCGCTCAGGCGCTGGGCTCAGGCGCTGGGCTCTGCGCTGGGCTCTGCGCTCTGTGCTCAGGCGCTGGGCTCTGCGCTCAGGCGCTGGGCTCTGCGCTCAGGTGCAGGTGCTGGGCTTGGCTCTGTGCTGGTCTCAGGTGCTAGGCTCTGCGCTCAGGCACTGGGCTCTGCGCTCAGGCGCTGGGCTCTGTGCTCAGGCGCTGGGCTCTGCACTCAGGCGCAGGTGCTGGGCTTGGCTCTGTGCTGGTCTCAGGGGCTTGGCTCTGTGCTGGTCTCAGGTGCTGGCTCTGCGCTCAGGCGCTGGGCTCTGCGCTCAGGCGCTGGGCTCGGCTCGGCTCTGCGCTCAGGTGCTGGGCTCGGCTCTGCGCTCAGGCGCTGGGCTCGGCTCTGCGCTCAGGCGCTGGGCTCGGCTCTGTGCTCAGGCGCTGGGCTCGGCTCTGCGCTCAGGCGCTGGGCTCGGCTCTGCGCTCAGTGCTTGGCTCTGCGTTCGGCTCTGGGCTGGGTGCTGGGCTCTGTACTCGGTGCTGGGCTCTGCGCTGGGCTCTGCGCTCGGTGCTGGGCTCTGTACTCGGTGCTGTGCTCTGGGCTTGGTGCTGGGCTCTGTGCTCGGTGCTGGGCTCTGTGCTCGGTGCTGGGCTCAGGTGCTGGGCTCAGGTGCTGGGCTCTGCGCTCAGGCGCTGGGCTCTGCGCTCAGGTGCTGGGCTCTGGGCTCAGGCGCTGGGCTCTGCGCTCAGGCGCTGGGCTCTGCGCTCAGGCGCTGGGCTCTGCGCTCAGCTCTGCGCTCAGCGCTCAGCTCTGCTCTCAGCTCTGCGCTCAGGCGCTGGGCTCTGCGCTCAGGCGCAGGTGCTGGGCTTGGCTCTGTGCTGGTCTCGGGCTTGGCTCTGTGCTGGTCTCAGGTGCTGGGCTCTGCGCTCCGGCGCTGGGCTCTGCGCTCAGGCGCTGGGCTCAGGCGCTGGGCTCTGCGCTCAGGCGCTGGGCTCGGCTCTGCGCTCAGGCGCTGGGCTCGGCTCTGCGCTCAGGCGCTGGGCTCGGCTTTGCGCTCAGGTGCTGGGCTCGGCTCTGCGCTCAGGTGCTGGGCTCGGTGCTTGGCTCTGCGTTCGGCTCTGGGCTGGGTGCTGGGCTCTGTACTCGGTGCTGGGCTCTGCGCTAGGCTCTGCGCTCGGTGCTGGGCTCTGCGCTCGGTGCTGTGCTCTGGGCTCGGTGCTGGGCTCTGGGCTCGGTGCTGGGCTCTGGGCTCGGTGCTTGGCTCTGTGCTCGGTGCTTGGCTCTGTGCCCGGCTCTGTACTCGGTGCTGGGATCTGGGCTCGGTGCTGGGCTCTGTGCTGGGCTCTGGGCTCGGTGCTGGGCTCTGGGCTCGGTGCTGGGCTCTGTGCTCGGTGCTGGGCTCTGTGCTGGGCTCTGAGCTCGGTGCTGGGCTCTGGGCTCGGTGCTGTGCTCTGGGCTCGGTGCTGGGCTCTGTGCCCGGCTCTCTACTCGGTGTTGGGCTCTGGGCTCAGTGCTGTGCTCTGGGCTCGGTGCTGGGCTCTGCGCTCGGTGCTGGGCTCGGTGCTGGGCGCTGGGCTCGGTGCTGGGCTTGGTGCTGGGCTCTGTGGTGGGCTCTGTGCTCGGTGCTGGGCGCTGGGCTCGGTGCTGGGCTCTGGGCTCGGTGCTGGGCTCTGGGCTCGGTGCTGTGCTCTGGGCTCGGTGCTGGGCTCTGTACTCGGTGCTGGGCTCTGGGCTCTGTGCTGGGCTCTGGGCTCGGTGCTGGGCTCTGGGCTCGGTGCTGGGCTCTGGGCTCGGTGCTGGGCTCGGTGCTGGGCGCTGGGCTCGGTGCTGGGCGCTGTTTTCGCGCGCTTACATTGGTGGTCCTGCGACGGGAGGCGCGTGCAACCTCCGTAACCGGCTTTGGCGGGAGGCGCGCGCGCATCCAGCTGCGTGCGCATCCTACCTCGTAAGACGCTTTGAGGGTGCTGCAGTGGTTGGATGCGCGCGCACCCGGCTGCGTGCGCATCCAACCTCCACAGCACCCTGTGGGCTGCGCGCATGCGCAGACCTGTTTTGGCGACGGACACGCCAGACACTATCCTTTTATAGGATAGATAATATAATCAAATGAAGAACACTGGAATCTTTCAGAAAACAGGGGTTCAATATTAGACCGTGTATGTATGGTCTGTTTCTGATCCTTTAGTGCCACCTAGTGGCCGTTCATGAGAAGGTGGGGATTATTCTTTCCTTTTTTTTACAGTTTGCTGCCTGGTCCCGCCCCCCAGCATCGTATGACTCACAGGGAGCGTTACCAGGAAGCAAGTCACTGCGATCACCAGTGGGGTACCTCAGGGGTCAGTACTTGGACCCATTCTATTTAATATTTTTATTAGTGATATTGCAGAAGGTATTAATGGAAAGTATGTCTTTTTGCTGATGATACAAAGATTTGCAACAGGGTTGATGTTCCTGGAGGGATCAGCCAAATGACAAATGATTTAGGTAAACTAAAAAAATGGTGGGAGCTGTGGCAATTGAGTTTTAACGTGGATAAGTGCAAGATAATGCACCTGGGACGTAAAAACCCAAGGGCTGAATATAGAATATTTGATACAGTCCTAACCTCAACATCTGAGGAAAGGGATTTAGGGGTTATTATTGCAGAGGATCTAAAGGTAAGTAGTCAATGTAATAGAGCAGCAGGAAATGCTAGCAGAATGCTTGGTTGTGTAGGGAGAGGTATTAGCAGTAGGAAAAGGGAAGTGCTCATGCCACTGTACAGAGCACTGGTGAGACCTCACTTGGAGTACTGTGTGCAGTACTGGAGACCGTATCTCCAGAAGGATATAGACATCTTAGAGAGAGTTCAGAAAAGGGCTACTAAAATGGTGTACAGCTTGAAGGAGAAAAGTCACCAGAAAAGGCTTAATGATCTTAACATGTACAGCTTGGAAAAAAGACGAGACAGAGGAGATATGATAGAAACATTTAAATACGTAAAGGGAATCCACAAGGTAGAGGAAGGGAGTATATGTAAAAGGAAACAAAGTAGCAAAACAAGAGGACATAGTCTTAGATTAGAGGGGCAAAGGTTTAAAAGTAACATCAGAAAGCATTATTTTACTGAGAGGGTGGTGGATACATGGAACAGTCTTCCAGTTGAAGTGGTAGAGGCCAAAACAGTAATTGAATTTAAGCAGGCATGGGATAGGCATAAGGCTATCCTAAAAAAAAGATAAATCCAGGTAAAGTATCCATGTAATTGGGCAGACTAGATGGGCCGAAAGGTTCTTATCTGCCGACATTTTTCTATGTTTCTATGTTTCTATCACACTGCGGGGGACAGCGAGGGAGCGCAGGATGAGGTGAGTATGCAGCCCGAGTGTGGCTCGGGGTTACCGTTCTCGGTAGCGAAATATAACCCTGAGTCACACGCGGGAATACCGCCAGGGAGGTTAATAAATTAAATATTAAAGAAGTAAAAAAAAAAATATATATATTTTTATTTAGTTATTATTTTTTTAACATTTATTTTTACATGTAACCTGGTCATGCTCTGGCCTTTCCAATGATACCAAACAAGACCCCCTAGCTGCCACCGATCCAGAAATACGGGAGTCCCCCTGTCTCCAACATAAGTTAATTCCCAAACTGATGTCATTGTGCCCATGCGCGATGACGACAGTGGGCGGTGGAGGCCCCAGAGGCTGGCTGACATTCAAGATGTCAGCCACATCCAGGATAAGTCTGTGATTAAAGCCGGATCGCGGACCGGCACCTAAGAGGGTTAAAAAATGGCATCGCTGGAAAGTTCACACTGTGACCTTCAAACTTCATAAAATTGGGTCATATCGGGACCTCAATCAGGGTGAGTAGGATTCTATTGGTCTTGCCTGGCCTTTTATGGTTGAATATGCTGCACCATATAGGTTATTCTCTCTCATTTTTGTGTTCTGTGCTGCTATATATCGGGAGAGCAAGGCAGTTGGGTATGCCAGATAACTACCACGAGCGTGATTACTTGAGCTGTTTGGCTCTCTTCTGAGTGAGTACAGTACCCCACCCACTCGATATTTATGGACTTCATATACTATGCTGCACTAGATATATTTTTATTCGCTTTTTGAGGTCCATGGTGTCCTTGACTGGCTATATCTGTCTTTATATCAATATCTACCGTTACTTTATTGATGTAAAATTGGTTTATTATACATATCGGTGACACCACATGCTCACTGATGTTTCTTTGTATTAGAGCTATTTGTTACACTGTGTGATTGGGAAGCACTCAGATATCGGTTATTTGTAGCAGCATTGGTGTTCACTCATTTCTATTCTGTTTTGTGTGCCACAAGAACCATTTTTCCTTTTTAATTCAATGTTGTGTTTAAAAATGAAAAATAATTGTCTAACTAAACTGTTATCATTGCATTCATCTGCTAGTATTGGAATTTTTATTATGCAGGGGTTGAGCCTTCTACAACATGTATTAAAAACAAAAAATATATAACAACAAATCTCATAATTATATAATATATTCATTAATTCTACCTTTGTTACCCAAAAATATCTGGTTATCAGTTACGCACATTGTAAGGTTAAGGTCAGAGGTGACGTAATTAAAATAAATTAAAATGTCATAAATCTTAGAGAAGTGTGTTTCGTTTCGGTCCGACTCAAAATACAGAAGAAAGTTTCCTGATTTATATTTAGGAAGTGCTTCCGAAATACGAATCGGTTCAGTCCACAATGGTCCAAAAACGAATCGAAAACGAATCGATTCAGACCGAAACGGAACAAAATGAAATGGTATAAAACAAATTGATTTCGTTTTTACAGATCAATTCGTTGAACTGTTTCACTTAGACTCGTCACCGTGTCCCTGTCCATTGGCTGTGGTGATGAATCTGTTGTATTCAGCACCACAGGCCATGGACAGCGCCATGGTGCCGTTCTGTGCGATTCGATGGCAGTGAAATTCCCCATAGAGAAGTACAGTGATGGTTAATCTAATCAAAGAACGCCAAACAGCACCAAAATGTCAGTGAAATGCCCTGATATTCGGTGGTTCGTTCAACAGCTTTAAAAAGATGAATCCCATAGGTTTCAATTAAAAAATATTCCCTGTCTAAATTAAATATTTATTCAACCGTTTATTCTTTTCACTTGCAGCAAAAAGTCTCTTTATTTATTTATTAGGATTTTTTAGGCATTTTTCGGGATTTTTTTGGTGAACTTTTTGGATTCCTAATTTATTTTAAAATAAGGCTTTTTTCCTTTGCTGAAGGCCGTGTCTTTTAAATCTTTGCCGAATGCAGTGTTTTTTTTTCTTTCCTTCATTCTGGCTGTGTTTGGCAGGGGCTGTCTATGGTGCTGAAACCTATTCAGCACCAAGGACAGCAGCCCCTTGGGGCTCCAGAGCTCCACAGGGCTTCTGTCCTTGGTACTGAATAGGTTTCAGCACCAAAGACAGGGGGATTACATATCTTTTTCTAATCTAAATTATTAATTCATGTTTCACATTCCGAAATAACTAATCAAAATGAAATAACTAATAGAAGCCAAATACGAAATAAATAATAAGATCGAAATCCGAATTGATCCGAAATGCAAATTACCAATAAAAACGAAATAGCGAAGCAATCCGAAATACGAATTACCTATCGTCCAAACTAACGAATTGATCCGAAATATGAATCACGATATCATAATAAACGCACGGAAACGAACTGAAAAACTAAGCGAATCGATCCAAAACGAAACAAAACATTTTTTTTTTCATTGTACACATGTTTAATAATTCTGTCTTTTATTTTAAAAAGGTTCCATAATAAAATATTTAATAATATTCTATATCCATATAAAACACCCAAGTACCGGGATAACATAAAATATAAAACTTTTTCTGTGTCGTTTTGGCAATTATGTACAGAGCTCCGTATGTTAGCATTTAAGAATTCATTCTTTTTGAGACAACTGGTTAACCCCTTAAGTGTTTTGCCCTAAAGGTACACATAAAAAGTTAATTATAACCACATGGGACAAGCCCCTGGAGAATCTTGGCAGCATTAAACTTCTACCAATGAAGCGTGCAGCCAGCAGCCCTTTACGTAAACACCATGTACCAAAAAGGCTGCTGTCTCTTTGGATGAGTTACCAGACTGTAAAACTCAATGGGTTGTTCTTTGTTTGAAGGAGAAAAAAACAAGATCAAGAAACAAGAAAAAAAATCAGTAATTCAATTTATCTATATTTACAAACAGATAAAAATATTTTTCAAACTGATTTGTTTTGTGGAATCAGTTGCATCACATTAACTCATAGATATGTAGCACCAGCATATTCTGTAGCGCGTTACAAATTGGGACATAAGGAACAGAGAGCAATGCCAGTGGGATAAAAGCCTAGCAGTGAAAGAATATTATTTAAATGCTCTGACAGATGACCCAGGAGCTTACATTCTGTAGGAGATAATGAGGACATGAGTGAGATTGGTGGTCAGAGAAACAGCTATAGGTATCTGCAGATGCAAAGAGGACGTGAGGAGGTTAATATGAGACAGGGACGCAGGCACGTCGATTGTAAGGCCGGGGTCAGACAAGCGTCTTTGAGAGCGGAAGGAATGTCCGTGAGAGTGGATGTCCTTCCACTCTGACGCCCGTCTGGCCACCTCGCTGAGCGCAGTTGGTGCGCTCAGCACTGCAAGACTCGATCCCCCTAACTAGGATCGTTCTTTGCAGCCCCGTTAACGCGCCTCTGGCGTTTTTTGATGGGGAGGCTTTCTGCACGTCCTCTTGTAGCGCGCAAAATTTGTCTTGTTGTAACAGGAGCTTGGCTCTGAGTGGCTCTTTGGTAGCGAATGTCTTGTTGCAATGGGAATTTGGTTCCAAGTGGGTCTTTGTGAGCAGATGTCTTGTTGTAATGGAAGCTCGGGTGTGAGTGATTCTTGAGGACCAGAATTTTTGTTATAATAGGAGCTGATGTTCTCTTTTAATGGAAGCTTGGTTCGAGCAGTATTTGAGGAGCTGATGGTTTGTTGTAAGTAGAGCTTGCTTGTGATTGGCTCTTGGGGAGCAGATGTTCTCTTGCAATGGGAGCTTGGTTGCAAGTGGTACTTGCGGAGCAGATGTCTTGCAGTGGCAGCTTGGTTGTAAGTGGTTCCTAGCAAGGAAATTTCTTGTTGTAATGGAAGCTTGGGTGTGAGTAGACCTAGTATAGAAGATTAGTAGAGCTTAGTTATGAACATATGCACCGACAAAAATTGAGTCGCAGTGTACCCCCAATAAAATTAGACTAGTGTGGCAGAATCATTAGCAAATAAAACATATAAAAAGCCCAAAGTGTCTCCAATTTGTCTGCAACCACACACAATGTCAAAAGTGTAGAAAAATGCCATGCAATTACCTAAATTAATAGCTAAGTTGCCAACTCCACAATGTCAAGCCTTGACCATGAAGCCAACCGTTTAGCAAAGCTAAGGCACGCTTTAGCGAATGGCAGGGCTGGTCTTCCGGCTCCCACTGCAAGAAAACTGTAGATCACCTATGGAACACCAATGTTCAGGCCATCGGTGGGACAGCAAGGACAGCAGTCCTGTCTCCACAATAATGAACGAGACACGCAAATCAAGAAAAATGGATGTGAGAGAAATGTGGCGCTCTCCTTATCACTAGGCAAGAAGTCAAACTCACAAACACACTGTCAGTGAGAGGATATAAATGAATTTAACATAAATGTAATAAGAGTTGTAAGAGTTTCCTAGCCGTGAGCTGATGCAGACAGTCGCCGCGATTCTTGCAGTATGTGTTGGGCTATAGTTTATCTTGTGATTACCATGGTTTGCAGTTTTCCTTCCCATTACGCCCATGAGGGATCAAGTCATGCATTTGTCATATTGTGATTTTTGAAAGTCTCCTAAAAACTTGGATGATCTCCCCTTTGTCCATAACAACCATTATTAAATTTATACCAATCTCTCTACCCCAAAGGGACAATGTGGATCCCATTATCCAAACAGCAAATATTAATTCCTTTTCTCTACAAGATTTAACTAGATAAGTTTGAAATATTAGAAGTACTTTTGGCCATCCTGGCCGTTATAACAATTACTATTTTTAATAATATTTAGTATTATTTCCTAATTTATTCCACTTTTTTTTTCATGGCTACAGAACGTCAAGCGGGAATTTTGGTAGAACTGAATTATGACATGCAATAACTTGATTTTCTCGAAAAAAGGAGAGGAAGATCCTTTTCACTTCGATACTTTAATAGACCAACAATACATAGATGTATACCTAATTGTATGATGATCCACTACAAGAAGTGACCCTACAATTCGGATAATACACTGTCTGGTCCAAAAAAAATGTCACCACCTACCTTACAAGCCTGTTATGATCTGAGTTACTTGAATTGGTTAGGTCTAGGTTCAGCAACATTATGTAGAAAGACAAAAGGAAGAAAGAACAGCGCTCCTCTTAAAACATTAAAAATCAAAACATATACAAAAAAGAAAAAGCAACCTTTAAAATGGGTATCACTTATATACCTTTTTCAAGATAATAGGTAGATGTTATATAACAATAAATCACCGGTTTCAACACCGCAGGTGGACGCAAAGGAACTCCCTTGAGTGTACCTCAGAAAGAAAAAATACAGTACATAGTATATATAATATAGTTAACAAATGTCTGCAAACATTTAGACAGGTGAATATACACTCACGCTTTACGAGAGCTGCAAGCCCTCATATGATCGCCTTTCAGGTTTATTCAAAGGACTGCCCATAGATTCCTGGTTTCTTTTTGAAGGTCTTTCAGGAAAAATCAAAGATGAAGCTTCACACAGACCATAGAAATTTTTAGAAGGTATTTATTTTACCAACATGTAAAAAACGAATAGCTAGACGCGTTTCGCGCAAAGCGCTTCCTCAGTAGCATAAAATGAAAGTATGTCATACACAAGATAACAAAACATATATATAGGCAACCTTTAATTGATTCTAATCCTTTGTATCGCCCTTTATTTCCGGTTTCCGTTCATTAAGACGTGCTGGGTCATCTTAGCTCTACTTCCGGATTTTCTCTTTCCGGCTGCAGCCGCAGCTCAACTCCACTTCCGCTAGACATCCTATTGTATCTCTAAATTTTGGTCAGCAACATTATGTGCCCCAAAAATGAAGTCAGATGGCTTTCTGAATATACTGGGTTTAGGTTTTTTCCCATCAACGGCATTTCCATCAGTGGACCAAGTTTTCCATCAGTGGATTTTTTCATCCATGATGGTGCGGGCATATTCCGAGGTGGCAATGATTCATCAGGCTCAAATTGTGCAAGAGTGGTTCAGGGAGCATGAGACATCATTTTCACACATGGATTGGCCACCGCACAGTCCAGACCTTAACCCCATTGAGAATCTTTGGGATAATGTGCTGGAGAAGACTTTACGCAGCGTCGCGACTCTCCCATCATCAATACAAGATCTTGGCCACAAATTAATGCCACTCTGGACGAGAATAAATGCTTTGAAATGGCACGAGCTTATCAAAATGATGCCGCGGTGAATGCCTGCTGGAATCACAACAAAAATATTACAGTGTGTGACTGTTTTTGGCCAGACAGAATTTACCAAAAAAATGCCAAAACTCATTGAAATTAAAGTAAAAAGTCAGATATTTTTTGCTCTTCACATAAAACTTTTATCACTAGGATGGTATTTCAAACACCCCTCCTTGCGTAATATAAGTGGGCTGTCATATATTTATAGATATTGCACTCAAGATACGGCATAAAATGAACGATTACAATATTTATACACTAATTACATAAAAGGTGATTATTTTTGACTGGTCATTAAGTTACTGTGAAAAAAACACATGAAGACATACATCATTAGACAGAAAAAAATAATAAAATGTCAACAATACTGTTATTATTTTAGGCAAATTAAAACTCTAAAAATGTACTTCTGTCATTAACTCGGAGACCTTCTGTTTTCGATATATCTGTTCAATCCATCTAATAATAATAGGACATAATTGCTAAATTCAAATTTCTCAATAGAAGGATATGAATCATTGTAATTTAATTTGAATTGTCACTCAGCACCACCCAGAAGTGACACTTTTTGCAATGGGAAATGTCATTAGTTTCACAGGTAAAGGAGATGTGCTCAAACGTAGACAATGGCTTATTTTTTAACTACCCATGCATAATTAATATCACCTGCTAATGAAAGCACAGTCGTATATATATTTTTTTTATATGGAAAAATTGCATGTATAATTTCCTAAAATACCTCCTGTCTTATTGTAACCGTAGCAAATGGCTTTAGACACAGATAATGAATTATTTATGTTATTCATGAAATCCAATTTAGTTGGATTTCTAATTTCAAAATTCATCCACCTTGAAAAGATGAGCCGTGATCTAGACTATTCCTTGACCATGGTTGACTTGAAATAATGACCTGTCAAATGTATCAGGGTCTTACTTCGGTAAATACGGTATGACACGTTTAATTTTTATTTAATGGCATTATCATCATTGCATTAATTTTGATAGACTGTCATTGTTTCACCTTCTGTATGCTGACAATGGTGGACTGTTGGTTTGTACAGTGGAAGAATAAATATATTGCCCAAGTACTTAGATTAATTATAATTTGAAATAAAACGCATTATCATCGATACCTTTTAATTTATGAAGTTGATTGTGCCTATTTTTTGGTTTTCATTGAAACTTGTTGCTCTTAAGTATCACACGTGTGCTTTACTTGTTCAACAATTGACCACCCATTGGGCCAATTTAATGTCTACAGTGAAGCTGAATGACAAGTTTTTGCAATTACGTGATGATGGTATTTCGAAGGTTGTGTAAGTGTGACAGGAATTGAACTGGACTGCTTTGGTGTGTCAGCTCAGGTTCTTTCTTTCCCAAGAAAGGTCTGCTTTCCTGTTTTATGGACTTGTCCTCTTCTCCTATCATCTCATGCTCTTGCCATCTTCCTCAACTGAGGGTTATTCTGCTGGACAAATCCACATCCAACTTTGAAATGTTATGTAATTCTAACCCCCGAAAAGGAGTTACAACAGTCAGGACTCACTAACAGACCAGGTTTTAAGGATTACCTTGGGGAAATGCAGACTGAATCCTGCAATCACTGAGCAGCAAATCATATCACCTCTGCTGCGCTTCACATATCCTGCAAACCTGGCTTGTTGAAATTTATAAACGTTTTAAATATTTTCTCGTCCAGTGATTAAGATTTTCCCCCACCCTCTTAGTAGGTGACAGATCAATGGTTCCTTCCTTGAGGCGCTATTTAATTTGGCCCATTAGCTGAGAATAGAGATGTGCATTCGTTTCGGAAAAATTCGGAATTTGGAACAAAATTTGATAATTCGTATTTCGGAAGTACTTCCGAATAACAAATCGATGCGATACGAATTCAAAACGAAATGATATATAACAAATTTCTTTCGTTTTACACTGTGTCATCATAAAAGAAAAGTTTGAATAATTGATATCAACTATCGAATTTGAAATGAACCATCAAATCAATATGAACAACTATCGAATTTGAAATGAACTATCAAATGGATATCAACAACTATCGAATTTGAAATGAACTATCAAATGGATATCATCAACTATCGAATTTGAAATAGATTCGAAATTTCAAATCAATCCAAAACTAAACGAAGCACGAAACAAAATTAGTTACGAAATTCCGAAAACAAAATTATTTAAAAACTTAACGAAACGAAACAAAATTTTCAGCCGTGCACATCCCTAGCTGAGACCGGGACCTTTTTAAGACGTTTTTCAGCCATTTTTACAGATCGGGAGATTAAAATACGTGTTTACCTGCATTTGGATTCCTAATGAAAATTTTAATCAAGTATCAGTTCTAGTGACTTTATTTTTTAAGGGAAATATCGTCTTTAACGTTTCAATTCAAATTTATCTGTATGCCGCTGTACGAAAAATTAAACACATGCTGAAAGGTGTTGATAAATGGATTTACAGGTAGGGAATAAGGCTGAAATCTTTTTTAAATATTGGCCTTTTCTAAAAGAAATCTGTATAGTGCGTGCCAAACATAAGCATTTTAGGTTGTTTTACCAGTAAACTGTTTTCGGCCCAGCTGTTATTCTTTCGAATATCGACTTGGGACAAATTATTTCTATTGAATCAGCCAATATTTCGGAAATAAAATCATCCGCGAGCAGTCAATATTTTTATGAATAATCAGTCTACAGAATTAAATCAAAAGTGCGTGTAGTCGAGGCTATGTTTATCCCAGTTGCAATGTATGGCTGTGAAAGTTGGACCATAAGAAAGGCTGAGTGTCAAAGAATTGAAGCCTTTGAACTATGGTGCTGGAGAAGACTTCTGCGAGTCCCTTGGACTGCAAGGCGATCAAACCAGTCAGTCATAGAGGAGATTAACCCTGACTGCTCTTTAGATGGCCATATCCTGAAGATGAAACTCATATACTTTGGTCACCTAATGAGAAGGAAGGACTCACTGGAGAAGAACCTAATGCTGGGAAAGATTGAGGGCAAAAGAAGGGGACGACAGAGAATGAGGTGGCTGGTTGGAGCTACTGAAGCTGTAGGCGTGAGCTTCAATGGAATCCTGAAGATGGTAGAGGACAGGAAGGCCTGGAGGAACATTGTCCATGGGGTCGCGATGGATCGGACACGACTTCGCAACTAACAACAACAAGAATTAAATCGAGCCCTTGGGTATGTTGCTTACATTATTCCCAATGAGAACGCTAATAATATAGTGTCAGGATTCTACCTCTGCAGTACAGTAGAAGAGCAAGACCTCTTACAGAAAAGCCAATCCAGGCTGGCTCTTACACTTCCCTGGCCCATCCATCTGGCCTAGGACTTCCCTGCAGTCTGCTATGCTTTTGACAAAATGACGTATGAAGCACTGACCCACTCCCTGTTTAAGGGTGGTATACCCTCTGATCAGTGCTCTGTTCTTGAGTCCCCAGTGTGGAGCTAGTTCTGCTGCACCTGTCCTGCCTAGCTGCACAGCGAATCTTTGTCAAAAGACTCTGCATCACCTCAGGTCGTGTTCTGCCTTCGTCTGTTATCCAGCTGCTGAGCAGATCCACGTCTAGACTCTCCATCAACGAAGGTTGTGTTCTGCCTTCCTCTATTGTCCAGCTGCTCAGCACTGCAGATCCACGTCTAGAGTCTCCATCACCTGAGGTCGTGTTCTACCTTCCTGTGTTGCCCACCTCTTCAATAGATCCACGTCAAGCCTCTCATCTCTCCAGGTTGTCTCTTGCCGACCCAGCAGTGGGAAGAACTCATGACAACCTGTTTTCTAATAAACTCTTTCAGTTCTTTTATCAGTGTGACCTCATCTAAAGGGTTTTCATATCTCCTTCCACGGGTCCCACCACGGTTCATGCCGGGTACCACCCTGACATATACAAAATTATTGTCTAACTTTAATATTGCAACACAATTCATATGTTGCAAAATTATATTTTAAGCTGAAAGAGGCCTTCTTCTGAAAGAGAATGGGCAAAGGCATAAGTGGCCTCTTTGGTGGGTCAGCGCTCAGAACTCATAAGCTTTTAGCTGCAGGGGAGATGTTACAATAAGCAAATCAGACGTTGATCACTCTGCAAGGGCAGCCAGAACTAAAATGCCCAGGAAGTCTCCTCTGCAGAGGACCTACAGCAAACCCCCAATGACTGTTTCGGCCTTGTAAGGCCTCGTTAGTAGAGTATAGCTGATACTTCCATAGACACCTCGAGCAAGGTGTCCATGTCTGACTTACTTTCTAGATTCGACAATAGAAAACTAAACTTTTTAACTAAGATCTAACGATAGAACATTGTTTAATGCATCAATTAAATTATTTCAAACATTCCGTGTATAATTAATATATTTAACACTGTTTTTAAGAGTTCTTGACATATATTCTAAACTTTCGGAATTATTTATTAATGATAAACCTCTTTAAAAAAAAAACTATTTCTCCAACTGATAATATTTTATTCTTTTTCCATGGATAATGTATGACGGCACTATTGGTACTTAGAACGTTTCTGTAGTCTAAACTGTTAATTTATTTAATTAAACATTACAGACAAATGAAACAATGGAATGCTTATTCCCCAAGAACCAACAGTTGTTTAGATTTGCTGCAATATGAATATTAATAGCGCTTCTCAATTCTCAATTCCATTTGTATACCTCTGACATTTGTTAAGTTTACAATCTTAAAGGAACCAGCAAAAGTCCTTGCAGATTTAACGAGCTTCATTTTAAAATTAACACTATTTTCGGAAAGATGAGTAGAATACATTTGTTTATTTTTCCCTTTTTTATCGAAAAAAAAATGCCCAACCCTTTCAATTTGTTTTCGTGAATTCATTATCGAAATTAAACGCAGTCAGATTGTACATTCACGGAATGAATTAAGTCTTATGGGGCTGTTGATTTTTCTAGCCAAGAGCCCATACCAGAGCCCAATGGACTAAATAAGAGAAACAAAGATTCCGAACTTCTACTGTATGACAATAGCCTTTTCTTAAGAGAGTAATCTGTCAAATTAATGAACTAGGATGTTTCAGTGAGGGATTTCAATTCGAAATGCTTTGGGGAAAATAACAGATACAAACACAAAAAAACAAAAAAACAAAAAACTTGCAGTCGGTATTGACTTTGAACATAGAATATGCGGTTGTGTTTCTCATCTCTTTCATTTGAATTTCTCAAGATATTCCGAGTTTAGAGTCTCTCATTAGTGATCACTTGGAGAGATGTCCATGAAATATGAAATGCGTAAAGCGTCTGTTGGTTAATTGTCATGTAATGCTTATCTGAATTTCGAGTATTGGAAATTTTACTTGTATATTGTGTTGAATTGCTGGGAAAATATAGGCTAAATAGCCTCCTAATTCCAACACTTTTCTACCCAACTGCACTCAATTCATCTTGTTATTCAAGCAGAGGTTAGCTATTTCATACCAAATGTGACGTATTTATGCAAAACAAATATACAGTGGCAAGAAAAAGTATGTGAACCCTTCGGGATTACGTGGAGTTTTGTATGAATTGGTCATAAAATGTGCTCTGATCTTCATCTAAGTCACAACAATTTGAAAAACAAAGTCTGCTTAAAATAATACAACACAAACATTATATGTTTTCATGTTTTTATTGAACAGAACATGTAAACATTCACAGTGCAGGGTGGAAAAAGTATGTGAACCTTTGGACTTAATAACTGGTTGACCCTCCTTTGGCAGCAATAACCTCAACCAAATGTTTCCTGTAGTTGCAGATCAGACCTGCACAACGATCTGGAGTAATTTTGGACCACTCCTCTTCACAAAACTGTTTCAGTGTAGCAATATTCTTGGGATGTCTGGTGTGAATCGCTCTCTTAAGGTCATGCCACAGCATTTCAATTGGGTTGAGGTCAGGACTCTGACTGGGCCACTACAGAAGGCATATTTTGTTTTGTTGAAGCCATTCTTTTGTTGAATTACTTGTATGCTTTTGGTCATTGTCCTGTTGCATCACCCATCCTCTGCAGAGCTTCAGTTGGCGGACAGATGGTACGTTTTCCTGCAAAATGTCTTGATAAACTCTGGAATTCATTTTTCCATCAATGACAACAATCCGTCCAGGCCCCGAGGCAGCAAAGCAGCCCCAAACCATGATGCTCCCTCCACCATGTTTTACAGTGGGGATGAGGTTTTGATGTTGGTGTGCTGTGCCGTTTTTTCTCCACACATAGTGTTGTGTGTTTTTTCCAAACAACTCAATTTGGGTTTCATCTGTCCACAGAATATTTTGCCAGTAGTGCTCTGAAACATCCAGGTGCTCTTTTGCAAACTTCAAACGTGCTGCAATATTCTTTTTGGACAGCAATGGCTTCCTCCGTGGTGTCCTCCCATGTACTCCATTCTTGTTTAATGTTTTCCTTATTGTAGATGTGTCAACAAAAATGTTAGTATGTGCCAGAGATTTCTGTAAGTCTTTAGCTGACACTCTAGGATTCTTCTTTACCTCATTAAGCATTCTGCGCTGTGCTCTTGCAGTCATCTTTACAGGATGACCACGCCTAGGGAGAGTAGTAACAGTGCTGAACTTTCTCCATTTGTAGACAGTCTGTCTTACCGTGGACACATGAACATCAAGGCTTTTGGAGATACTTTTGTAACCCTTTCCAGCTTCATGCAAGTCAACAATTCTTGATTGTAGGTCTTCTGAGAGCTCTTTTCTGTGAGGCATAGTTCACATCAGGCAGTGCTTCTTGAAACCAGTAAACCCAAAACTGGTGTGTGTTTTTAAAGGGCAGGACAGCTTTCAGCAACACATCCAATAATATCACACTGATTGGACTCAAGGTTGGCTCACTCCTGGCTCCAATTAGCTCTTGGAGAAGTTATTAGGCTAGGGGTTCACATACTTTTTCCACCCTGCACTGTGAATGTTTACATGTAATGTTCAATAAACACATGAAAACATATAATGTTTGTGCTGTATTATTTTAAGCAGACTGTGTTTTTCAAATTGTTGTGACTTAGATGAAGATCAGAGCACATTTTATGACCAATTCATTCAAAACTCCACGTAATCCCAAAGGGTTCACATACTTTTTCTTGCCACTGTATGTATTCAATATGGGTTTGGGTTGAAATCCCTTCAACCAGGTTCCCTAATGCCAAAATCACGACGACCAACTTCCCTACACAGTCAACTCCCTGATAGCCAACTTCCCTACACAGACAACTCCCTGACAGCCAACTTCCCTACACAGACAACTCCCTGACAGCCAACTTCCAGACTTCCAAAATCCCAGCGGCTAACACTAACCCTAACCCTACTCCCTAACTCCCCTAAACCTAACCCTAACCCCCCTAAACCAAGCCCTAACCCGAACCCCCTAAACCTAGCCCTAACCATAACCCACTAAACCTAGCCCTAACCCCCTAAATCTAGCCCTAACCCTAACCCCCTAAACCTAGTCCTAACCCTAACCCCCTAAACCTAGCCCTAACCCTAACCCCCTAAACCTAGCCCTAACCCTAACCCCCTAAATCTAACCCTAACCCTAAACCCCCTAAATCTAGCCCTAACCCCCTAAACCTAGCCCTAACCCCCTAAACCTAGCCCTATCCCCCTAAATCTAGCCCTAACCCTAACCCCCCTAAATCTAGCCCTAACCCTAACCCCCTAAACCTAGCCCTAACCCTAGTCCCCTAAACCTAGCTCTAATCCTAGCCCCCTAAACCTAGCCCTAACCCTAGCCCCCCTAAACCTAGCCCTAACCCCCCCTAAACCTAGGGTTAAGGTGTTAGTATTCGGGTTAGCCGCTGAGATTATGGATGTCTGGAAGTTGGCCGTGTATGGAAGTTGGGATGTCCGGCACTTGTTCTGTCTGGAAGTTGGCCGTCGGGATGTTGATATTAGGGAACCTGGCTGTAGGGATTTTGTCCGGCACCCATTCAATATCCTTTGTTATAATTAGTATTGCACGCCTTCAAAGTTTTAGCAATGTGGTGTAAACCAAATGGTAATGATCGCAACAGTTCAATAATTCTATCCAGTCGTACTGGTTGCATTGGATACAGGCAGGCAAAGAGGTAGATGATGAGGGGGTAGTGAGACAAATTGATGGGTAGGCACAGGGTGCAAAGAGACATAGGTAGAAAAGGAGGGTGTTTTTCTCTATAAATCTAAACAAAAAAAATATAGTTGTGTAAAAATAAATAAATGAATAAATTATAAAAAATTAGTTAGCATTTTATTTTTTCCACATTATTTTCCACCGTAGTTTCAGTGGAATTTTTTAAACATAAAATTCACCGTACATACAAAAAAAATGGCGTCTCGCTTGTACTCAGGCGTCTGCAACATCCAGGAGTAACAACCCAGTTCATGTATAAACCATAACAAGACAAAGAGATGTCATCTGCGCTCGTTTCTATATATTTCCATGTGCAAGAAAACACTGTCAGAGCTTTTAGTTTGCTTAAATGGCCATTGAAGGGTAAGCTCACTCGCTCCATCAAGGCACCTCTCGGTAGAGTGAGTCACTCGTAACTAGGGATGAGCCGAACACCCCCGAGTTCGGTTTGCATTCGAACTTGAACTTTCCAAATGTTCGAATTCGAACTCGAACTCGAACTCGAACTCAATGCAAGTCAATGGGGCTCAAAATTCGATTTTTAGAGTGCCCTCCAAGAGGGCATATGTACTAGATATTTGCCATAAAAGGTGTATGGGGGTCCGGGTAGTGCCCTGGGGGACAGGAAACAAGGACAAAAAGTTTGGGAAAAAACGTTTTTAAAGGGACAGTGAGTTCTCCATGAAATAAGGGTTAAAAATAAAAACGAAAAATTTCTTCAAATATCGTGCCTAGGAGGTCCCCATAACCTGCCCGTGAAGTGGCGGATTTCCAGGATGTATAGAAATATGTAAAAACCAAAAAATGACATTTCAAATGACGGTAAATGCTTTCTTTAATCTATCCATAAACAACTGCTTGGGGCGGCAGTCTGTATGAAAAGAGGAGACTTTTCGGACACGTAAAAAAAGTTTAGTGATTTTTTGGCTAAATTATTGTGAAACTTATGCAGGCTTTGGATGAAAGTAACAATAGGTGCTTTAAAATTGGTCCTTTAGCATCGGCAACAGTGCCGTCACACAGTAACCCCTCTTAGGATATGAATCTGATACAGGCGTCAGTGGCAGTGTACCCAAATATTGTGCTATTGGTGCCAGGCCTGCAAGTACTATCAAACAGTAACCCCTCTGTAGTATTGTGGAAGAATGCAGGGGTGGACCTTGCGGTCCTATATTAAAAAGATATGCATCTGGTAAAGGCGTTAGTGCACCCAGATATTGTGCTTTTGGTGCCAGACTGCCAGGCCAGCAAGTACCATCATACAGTAACCCCTCTGTGGTATTGTGGAAGAGTGCAGGGGTGGACCATGCGGTCCTATATTAAAAGATATGATTCTGTTAAAGGCGTCAGTGCACCCAGATATTGTGCTTTTTGTGCCAGGCCAGCAAGTGCATTCATACAGTAACCCCTCTGTGGTATTGTGGAAGAATGCAGGGGTGGACCCTGTGGTCCTATATTAAAAAGATATGAATCTAGTAATGGGCGTCAGTGCACCCAGATATTGTGCTTTTGGTGCCAGACTGCCAGGCCAGCAAGTACTATCATACAGTAACCCCTCTGTAGTATTGTGGAAGAATGCAGGGGTGGGCCTTGCGGTCCTATATTGAAATGATATGCATCTGGTAAAGGCATTATTGCACCCAGATATTGTGCTTTTGGTGCCAGGCCAGCAAGTGCATTCATAAAGTAACCCCTCTGTGGTATTGTTGAAGAGTGCAGGGGTGGACCATGTGGTCCTATATTAAAAGATATGAATCTGGTAACGAGCGTCAGTGCACCCAGATTTTGTGCTTTTGGTGCCAGGCCAGCAAGTGCATTCATACAGTAACCCCTCTGTGGTATTGTGGAAGAGTGCAGGGGTGGACCATGCGGTCCTATATTAAAATATATGAATCTGGTAATGGGCGTCAGTGCACCCAGATATTGTGCTTTTGGTGCAAGGCCAGCAAGTGCATTCATACAGTAACCCCTCTGTGGTATTGTGGAAGAATGCAGGGGTGGACCATGTGGTCCTATATTAAAAATATATGAATCTAGTAATGGGCGTCAGTGCACCCAGATATTGTGCTTTTGGTGCCAGACTGCCAGGCCAGCAAGTACTATCATACAGTAACCCCTCTGTAGTATTGTGGACGAGTGCAGGGTTGGACCCTGCAGTTCAAAAAATTAAAATGATATAAATCCGGCACAGGCATCAGTGCAGCCAAATATTGTGCCTTTCATGGCAGCAAGTGCATTCACACCGTAACCCTTTTGTGGTATTGTGGAAGACTTCAGTGCTGTAGGTTTTGTGAATGCAGAAGACATCCCCGATCTATTCCGTTACATCAGCATCAGGGGATTGATAACTGCTGATCCAGGACTGATTCATTTTTATAAATGTCAGCCAGTCTACAGAGTCGGTGGACAGATGCACTCTTTTGTCTGTGACAAAACCTCCAGCGGCACTGAACGTCCTTTCAGAAAGCACGCTGGATGAAGGGCAACCTAGTAGCTGCATAGCATATTGGCTAAGTTCTGGCCAGTGATCCAATCTCAACACCCAGTAAGCCAGTGGATCATCTGCTGGAAAGGTATCCAGGTCTGCCCTTACCCCTAGGTAGTCCTGCACCCTATGGTGAAGACGCTGGCAATGGGTGCCTACATTTGACGTCCCTGGGCGTCGTGGACTAAAAAAATTAAAAAATGCATCAGTCAAGCGGCCCTGGCCTTCACCACTATTCCTCTGATCATCCGCAGCCTCAGAAGCACCTGTGTCAGCACTTGGTAACCTACCAGTGCCTGGAAAGGTGTTACACAAGTGTCGCTTTAGATCGTCCTCAAGTTCTTTCATCCTGTGCTCCCTCTGTGCGGGCAGGATGAGCTCTGCTACTTTCCCCTTGTATCGTGGATCAAGAAGGGTTGCCAACCAGTAATGATCCCTCTCCTTGATAACACGAATCCTGGGGTCCTTTAGCAGGCTTTGCATTATAAGGGAGCCCATGCAGCATAGGTTGGAGTTGGCATTAGCTTCCGAGTCTTCCTGGTCAATGAGGATGACCGTATCGTGCACTTCCTCCTCCCAGCCACACACTAGCCCTTGTGTTTCTGGGCACACAAAACCCTCCCTTGAGGAATCCCCACCTTCAATGCCCCCACTAGTTAAATATTCCTCCTCCTCCTCCTCATCCTCCTCCTGTCTGATCTGAGGAGGACCCGCTGGAATGCTGTCTGTGGATAGACTGGGGCCTTGAGAGCTAGGGAAGGCCTCCTATTCCTCCCACTGCTCTGCCTCTAGAGCCACATCTATAATTCCCCGCAGAGTGTGCTCCAGCAGGAACACTAAAGGAATTGTGTCACTGATGCATGCACTGTCCGTGCTCACCATCCTTGTTGCCTCCTCAAATGGTGACAGTACAGTGCATGCAGAACACCAAAAGAAATGGGTCTCAGGCAGCTGGTTCCAAAATTTATTCAGGGAGGGAAAAAACCCTGAGGGAAAAACCCCAAGGGGTAAAAAATCGTGGTGATCATCAGCCACTGCGGGGGGGAAAAAAACCCAAGTTGACCTGAACCTGTCCTTGTGCCATACTCACACAGGTACTCGTTGATGGCCCTCTGCTGCTTGTGCAGACGCTGCAGCATTGCTAATGTCGAGTTCCACCTGGTGGGCATGTCACAGATCAGACGGTTTGTGGGAAGGTGAAATTCTCTTTGAATTTCTGCCAGGCGAACGCTTGCTGGGAATAACCATCTGAAGTGGCTGCAGAGTTTTCTGGCCTGGCTGAGAAGCTCTGCCAGCCCTGGGTACTTGTTTAGGAAATGCTGTACCACTAGATTTAGGACGTGTGCTAGGCATGGTACATGCGTCAATTTACCCTTGCGTAGGGCAGAGAGAAGGTTGCTGCCATTATCACAGATGATCATTCCCAGCTGAAGCTGGCGTGGTGTTAACCATCTCTGCACCTGGCCCTGCAGAGCTGACAGAATTTCTGGCCCGGTGTGGCTCCTGTCCCCTAAACAAACAAGCTCAAGCACAGTATGGCATCTTTTTGCTTGAGCCATTGCGTAGCCCTTGTCAGGCATCGGTTTAACTGCCACTTTGCCAAAGACACAGAAGGAGGAGGAGGAGGAGGAAGAGGGAGAGGTGGTGGTGGAGCAGACAGACCTCATACAAGCAGCTTTCTGGAGGCGTGGTGGATGAACAAGCTCCAGCACAGAGCCCTGTCTTGGATCCCTCCCAACTGCAATCAGAGTTACCCAGTGTGCCGTGAAGGAAATGTAACGACCCTGTCCATGCTTGCTGGACCACGTGTCTAAAGTCACATGCACCTTGCTGCTGACTGCCTTTCCCAATGACTCGACATTGTCTTCCACGTGCTGGTATAGTGCTGGAATGGCCTTCCGTGAAAAGTAATCCATTACATCCATTACTGTAGCATCATCTCTGCCAGTGGAGGTTGTAGCAGGCAATGACATGGCAGGACATACAGTGGGGGTAGAGACAGAAGAGGAGGAGGAGGACCTACGCAAAGTTTTGCACCAATGGGATGTGTGGCAGGAGGTTATATGTCGCCTCAAGCACGTGGTACCCAAGCGTCCGGTGTCTTTCTCACGCTTAAGCCTCATCTGACATAGATTACAAATAGCAACGGTGGGGTCTGCTGCACATTTCTTAAAGAACTCCCAGACAGCAGAGTTCCTGCATGTGTGCTTTGAGACAACAGCGCTCTGCACATGAGCAGCTCTGACATCTGATGCCTTGGACTGGCTAGTGCTACGGTTGGTCATAGAGGATGTTGTGCCTCGTGTTTGCTGTGCCTCCTCCTCATCCTCCCCCTCCTTCTCACTTGATTCCTCTGTTCGATCTGGCACCCAGGTGGAATCAGTGACTTCATCATCATTGTCATCATCACCCCCTATCTCCTCGTCACTGGAGCCAACTTGGCAGTATGCTGCAGCTTCTGGGGCAACATGAGTGCCAGTTATTTGTGTGTCATCACTGGCACCCCTTTCCTCTAGTTTGATTATACTCCCTTCCTCAACCTCAGATTGAATCAGAGCACTGTACTTGCTTCGCATCCTCAAGCAGCATGTCACTGTCATTGTAGTCAAACAATTCAGCTGACTCCTCCATGTGTGATAGCGAGGCTACGGCAGGAGTAGCTGTGGACATGGAGGCTGCATTAGATGCTTTGGCAGCTGAGGTGGACTGTAAAGCACTACAAGCCTGGCTGGCAGAGGACTCGGAGGATAAGAATGGTCTGGTTAGCCAATCCACCAAATCCTCTGTATGTTGCTGCTGCTTAAGACGGCCAGCACCAGTTAGAAAGGACAAGCGTGCCCCTGCAGAGGATGCACCACGTCCACCATGACCAGAGGCACAGCCTCCCGACACAGGGGCTGCTTGCCCTCTTATCTGTGTCTGTGAGCTTCTGCCTGTCCTTTTTGTTCTTTCAGACATGGTGAGTGATATATAGATTAAATATACACAGAACTCTGATTCAACCCTGGTATAAAGATTAAAGATTTACAGAACTCTGGTATAACTCAGTGAGACACCCTGATAGCTAGCAGCCAGTGACAAGACACAGATTACAATTCCCCGAAACCTCCTATAAATCAGTGAGACCCCCTGATGGGTGGCAGTGAGAAGACACAAATTACAATTTGCATAAATCTGCTAGAAGTATGTGGGACCCCCTGATGGGTGGCAGTGAGAAGACACAAATTACAATTTGCATAAATCTGCTAGAAGTATGTGGGACCCCCTGATGGGTGGCAGTGAGAAGACACAAATTACAAGTCTCAAAAACCTCCTATAAATCAGTGAGACCCCCTGATGGGTGGCAGCCATTGAGAGCACACGGATTATAACAATTCCCAAATGTTTTGTAGAAATTAGTGCCCACCAAAATACTTGCTGGCAGTGACAAGACACAGATCACCTCAATTCCCAAATGTTTTATAGAAATTTGTGACCCCCAAAATACTTGCTGGCAGTGACAAGACACAGATCACCTCAATTCCCAAATGTTTTATAGAAATTTGTGACCCCCAAAATACCTGCTGGCAGTGACAAGACACAGATCACCTCAATTCCCAAATGTTTTATAGAAATTTGTGACCCCCAAAATACTTGCTGGCAGTGACAAGACACAGATCACCTCAATTCCCAAATGTTTTATAGAAATTTGTGACCCCCAAAATACTTGCTGGCAGTGACAAGACACAGATCACCTCAATTCCCAAATGTTTTGTAGAAATTTGTGACCCCCAAAATACTTGCTGGCAGTGACAAGACACAGATCACCGCAATTCCCACATGTTTTGTAGAAATGAGACCCCCCAGTCCCCCCCAGTAGCGTGGCAGACCGCAGTAAGAACACACAACAACTATCTCCTCTGAAATCTCCTCTCAAATGCGTGCAGAAGTGCTGCGTGGAAACCTTATATAGTGTGTTGCGGGACTTAGCTCTGTGAGCCCATGATTGGGCAAAATTTGCCCAATCAGGACTCTGAGCCGTGATTGGCATAGTGTTGAACCTGTCTTGCACCAGACCTGTGGTCAGGTGCAGGCTGTAGCCAATTACAAGCTTCAGGCCAGTGGCAAAGTGCATTGTGGCGCATTGTGGGCGAACACGCGGCGAACACGCGGAAATGTTCGTAGTTCGCGAACAAACGAACAGGCTATGTTCGATGCGAACTCCGAGCCGATCGAACCGAACAGCTCATCCCTACTCGTAACCAATGTACCAAAAGCTGCTCCTGGGCAGCTGCATGTTCTCCTGCTGCTTTTCAGCTAAGGAGAGACAGAAAAATGGTGGGTTTTAGTTATACACGCATCAAGCACTTCCCATTTGGGGTTGAAAAACATGGAAAAAGAAACAGCAGCAAAAATGACTAACAGGTGTTACAGCATAATATACATACATACAGAAAAACTGGCGTTGCGCCTGTACTCACCAGAGCGGCTGCAACAGCCAGGAGTAACAATCCAGTTCAAGTATAACACATAACAAGAAAAAAAGATGTCATGTGCGCTCGTTTCTAAAAAATTCACCGTAGTTTCAGTCGAAGATGTCTGGCATTATTTTTTTGCTCTTATTTTCAACATACATTATATGACAGTCCAATAAAATCACCAAAGTATATTCACCAATCTAACAAACAACAGAGTAACAATGCTAAACGGAAGAAAAAACATAGTTTACCAATTTTACAGAGGAAAAATGGTTGCACAATTCAGATTGCAGCAACTTCTCCTGCCATTTCTGATATTTGTCGCATGTTGTCATATATATTTGCCGTATTTTGCAAATCACACACAAGAATATACTTAAATTAATGCAGGTCTTGAAGACCTGCATAAAATTTGTATTTTCTTGTGTGTGATTTTCTTCGAGGCACTCAGCATACTTTAAGATGAGTGCCTCGACCCCCTCGAGACACTCATTTCGCCTGCCGTTCTCTTCCCCTGGTATAACGGCAGTGATCGCTCCCGGGGAACGATCACGAAGGGACCCTGCAGCCGAATTCACTATTGCAGGATGCCTCGATGTCGAGGCATCACTGCAATAGCAATAGAGGGGCTGGAAGCAATGCCGATCGTTCCAGCGCTCTGCTTACTAAAGGAAGAACCAGGTACGCCCTCGGTCGTTAAGCAACCTTTTTCGTAGGACAGACCTATTACGTCGTCAGGCATTAAGGGGTTAAACCCTTCACTACTTTTTCCTTCACTACTGTCTCCTTTGCTTGCCACTAGGTACTGTTATTTTTTTTGTTGTTGCTCTGATCGTTCTGAAAAGTAACACGTACATTGACTTTCTGTATTAGGATGCATAGAAAACAGACAAATATTACTAGATACACGTCTGTACATATCACATTGCTTGGTTCTCCCATTAATCGATAAGTTTCTGGGTTTCTCAGAGATGAACTGAAACAGCTAATCAAAATACAGCTTATACAAATATCCATATAGTATTCAGCTAAATCTTGAGGGTTTTGGCTGCACGGCAAGATATATATATATATACACAAGTCCGAATATCCAGCACTCAAGCTATGGCATTAGCGATATCCCATGCCGTGGTGCAGTACAAATCCCAATAGAATATGTAGATATGCAGAAGATGGGAGCACTCACTGTCATGGATTAAGGCTCGTGAGTGAGCCGAAACGTCGGAGATTTTTTAATGTGGAACCAATAAACTTTGTTATTTTTTATACAAAACCGTGAGTGCTCTCATCTTCTGTATATATATATATATCTATCAACAAAAAGCGCTAAATGATAGAAAATAAATTTTGACCAGGTTTCATAATTCTTTCATTATAATATTCAAGAAAGAAGATAGGCTGTAGAAGTGACATCTCTGTATGACAAATATACATGACAAAATATAACTATTTCCAACATAGAATATGAATAAATATACACACATTATTAGTATAAACACAACGTAGGACTACTGTGGCGCTAAGAGAGGAATAGGGTATATGTATACAAAAGGGAGCTGCTAGAATCCTATAAGGTTAGTCTGTCCAACTAACAAGCAAAGATAAATATACAAACACAAAAATAAGGACAGCGCTCCCAGAGCATGGCCGTTCCAACGATACCAAACACGATTGTGAAAAAAGTTTGTAAAAATAAAATAAAATGAAAAATAAAAATAAAAAATAAATAAAAACAAAATTATAAAAAAAAAATAAACAATTTTTTTTTCTTTTTTTTGGTTTGTTAATGCAGCAATATTGTTCCCATTTCAATTATAATGTGAACAATGATGCTGCACTAACGATTTTTGTATGCGGTGCGTTTGTTAAAAATCGTGTAATTTTTTTAACAAGCGCACCCCGTACAAAATAGAACCGCAATTGCACGCATGTTAAAATGTGAAAAAAAACCACTTTACACGTTGTAAATTATTGAAAATTCATATTTTATTGCATTTTTTGTTATAATATACAGACAGGTCATGACGTATACATATAATAATGACATATTATGAATCTGCCGAGTCTGACGGAAAGAACGATATATAATATGTCTGGGTCATATACTAAAATAAGCCTTCAAAACGTGTTTAAACATGATGAGCAAAACCGGTAAAAATTACCTCAGCACAGAGGCGGGAAAAGCCTCAGCAGCGAAAGGGTTAAAAGACAAGCTTTTGAGAGGATTCTTCTCTTCCTCAGTTCTGGAAGCTTACTGATCAGTTCCTAGAATTGAACATTAAGACATTAAGGGTCAAATGGGTGGGGGGGGTTTAGGCTGGCGTCAGACGAGCGAGCTATGTGCGTTTGTACTGACCTTCTTACCGGTGTCAACGCTGCAACGGGGCCGGTCACACGTTTGTGCGTGCTTGTCCGTTATCCAAGCCTCTCCGTCAAAGCGCTAGGACGCGCGTTGACGGAGCTGCAATGTGTGATTCTCCATAGGAGGATCGCGCTTTGCAGAGCTGACCGCACTGAGTGCGCTCAGCGAGGCGGCCAGACGGGCGTCGAGTGGAAGGAACGTCCACTCTCAGGGACGTTCCTTCCGCTCTCCAAATACCCTCGTCTGATCCTAGGCTTAGATGTGGTAAAGAGTGAGAGTCAAATGGTATGTTCAAAATGGGAAAATAAACACATGAGCGATCTTAATAATAAAACAACAGAGATAAGATCATACAACGTGAAAGAAAAAAAAACACAAAACACAAAACAGTGATGGCTGAAAGAGACATACAAAAAATAAATAAATAATAATAATAATAAAAAAAGAGAAACCAAGAAGAAACAAAACATCAGCCAGAATTATGTCTTAATGTTCAATTCTAGGAACTGATCGGTATAGCTGCCAGACCTGAGGAAGAGCGTAATCCTCTCGAAAGCTTGTCTTTTAAATGTAACGTTAGTCCAATTAAAAAGGTATCACTACGTACTGCTATACTCACGATTTATATATATATATTTATACACACACACATATATATATATATATATATATATACAGTCATGTTCAAAATTATTCAACCCCCAATGCTGTAAAGGGTTTTAGGGAATTTAGTGTACATTTGTAATTGTATTCAGAATGAAATCCTACAAGGACTTTTTAAAGAACCATATGCAACTAAAATGACATCAATTGGTTTTGTAATACAGTAGTAAATGTTTCTTTTGTGAATTCTTCATTGACACATTTATTCAACCCCTTAAAGACTACCACTCTGAAGAACAGAGGTTCATTCAAGTGTTTTCAATCAGGTATTGAAAACACCTGTGGATGTCACGGAGCAGCAATAAAGCATAATAAGCACCAATTAGGCAGCTTTAAAATGACTGTGATACTCAGCTCCTTCTAGACATTTACTGGTGTGGTTACAATCATGGTGAAGTCAAGAGAATGGTCCAGAAAGACAAGAGAAGAGGTGATTACTCTTCACAGGAAGGGCAATGGCTATAAGAAGATTGCAAAGATGTTAAACATACCAAGAGAGACCATAGGAAGCATCATTCGCAAATTCAAGGCAAAGGGCACTGTTGAAACGCTACCTGGTCGTGACAGAAAGAAGATGCTGACTTTGACTGCTGTGCACTACCTGAAGCGTAGAGTGGAGAAAAGTCCCCGTGTGACTGCTGAGGAACTGAGAAAAGATTTGTCAGATGTGGGTACTGAAGTTTCAGCTCAGACAATACGGCGCACACTGCGTAATGAAGGCGTCCATGCCAGAACTCCCAGGCGCACCCCCTTGCTGTCTCCAAAGAATAAGAAGAGTCGACTGCAGTATGCCAAAAGTCATGTGGACAAACCACAGAAGTTTTGGGATAGTGTTCTGTGGACTGATGAAACAAAATTAGAACTGTTTGGGCCCATGGATCAACGCTATGTTTGGAGGAGGAAGAACAAGGCCTATGAAGAAAAGAACACCTTGCCTACTGTGAAGCATGGCGGGGGTCAATCATGCTTTGGGGCTGTTTTGCTTCTGCAAGTACAGGGAAGCTTCAGCGTGTGCAAGGTACCATGAATTCTCTTCAGTACCAGGAGATATTGGATGACAATGTGATGTAGTCCGTCACAAACCTGAGGCTTGGGAGACGTTGGACCTTTCAACAGGACAATGATCCCAAGCATACCTCCAAGTCCACTAGAGCATGGTTGCAGAGTAAAGGCTGGAACATTTTGGAGTGGCCATCGCAGTCACCTGACTTAAATCCGATTGAGAACCTCTGGTGGGACTTAAAGAAAGCAGTTGCAGTGCGCAAGCCTAAGAATGTGACTGAACTGGAGGCTTTTGCCCATGACGAATGGGCGAAGATACCCGTAGATCGCTGCAAGACACTTGTGTCAAGCTATGCTTCACGTTTAAAAGCTGTTATAACTGTAAAAGGATGTTGTACTAAGTACTAAGATTGAATGTCACTTGGGGGTTGAATAAAACTGATAATGATGTGAGCACAGAAAAGACATTTGTAGTTATTTCATTATAAATGTTATCTTATATTTGTCTGACCTACACGTGCCTCTTTGATTTAATTGTAAGCAAGATGACTGAATGATCAAAATCAATGTCAAACTGGCCAAAACACTCAATTTCAGTGGGGGTTGAATAATTTTGAACACAACTGTATATATATATACAGTATATACACCCATATATACCTTTGCACTTGGTCCAGCCCTCTCCAGAAAATCCCATTACTTGCCCGGTTCAGCAGTCTCAGAAGTAAAAATATATATATGGACGATACGAGATGCACTCAGGGACTTTTGATATGCAAAATAATAAACTTTATTGGATAAATTATTAAAAATTACATGGGTCCATGTAGTTTTTATAATTTATCCAATAAAGTTTATTATTTTACATAATAGAAGTCCCTGAGTGCATCTCGTATCATCCACATATATATATACAGTATATACACACATATGCTATAATTATTTAGTGACTGTTACTAAATCATGGGTTGGTTTCATTACACTCTATCTGACGCAGATTTTATATTTAGGCATGTTCTGTTGTTTTAGCTGAATGTCATAATGATAGAGCTCTGAGCCTGTTCATGCTGTGACGCATTGTGAAACCTCTGGATATATAAAGCTTTCTAAAAGTAGGGATAATTTAATAATCCATTTTTGAGTACTTTTCTCTGCCTCTCTTTCGTTACTTAAGCTGTAAAGATAGGAAAACGAGGAAACGTACGAAAAAATGCGCAATACACTTTCCTGTGAAGTTTAGAAATTTATTCATACAGGTACAAGTATTTATAATGTGAAAACAAGTTCCATAGCGCTGTATAATGGGTGAAACAGAAAAACAAATATACATAGAAGTTAAACACACAGAACAGCAGGAGAGAGAACCCTGCCCCAGAGCTTACAATCTAAGAGAGAGAGAACCCTGCCCCAGAGCTTACAATCTAAGAGGAGAGAGAACCCTGCCCCAGAGCTTGCAATATAAGAGGAGAGGGGAGCCTGCTCAAGAGCTTACAATCTAAGAGGAGAGGGGACCCTGCTCAAGAGCTTACAATCTAAGAGGAGAGAGAACCCTGCTCAAGAGCTTACAATGTAAGAGGAGAAAGAACCCTGCTCAAGAGCTTACAATCTAAGAGGAGAGGCGACCCTGCTCAAGCGCTTACAATTTAAGAGGAGAGAGAACCCTGCTCAAGAGCTTACAATGTAAGAGGAGAAAGAACCCTGCTCCAGAGCTTACAATCTAAGAGGAGAGGGGACCCTGTTCAAGAGCTTACAATCTAAGAGGAGAGGCGACCCTGCTCAAGCGCTTACAATCTAAGAGGAGAGGGGACCCTGCTCAAGAGCTTACAATGTAAGAGGAGAGGCGACCCTGCTCAAGCGCTTACAATCTAAGAGGAGAGGGGACCCTGCTCAAGAGCTTACAATCTAAGAGGAGAGGGGACCCTGCTCAAGAGCTTACAATCTAAGAGGAGAGGGGACCCTGCTCAAGAGCTTACAATCTAAGAGGAGAGGCGACCCTGCTCAAGCGCTTACAATCTAAGAGGAGAGGGGACCCTGCTCAAGAGCTTACAATCTAAGAGGAGAGGGGACCCTGCTCAAGAGCTTACAATCTAAGAGGAGAGGCGACCCTGCTCAAGCGCTTACAATCTAAGAGGAGAGGGGACCCTGCTCAAGAGCTTACAATTAGGGATGGGCTGGCGGTTCGATCTGAACAAGAGTTCGATTCGAACATTGCCCGTTCGGGAACTTTGAACTTTTCAGGCCGTTCGCAAAAAGTTCGGAAAAAAAAAATCGATTTTTAAAAAAAAAAAAAAAATGCTTAACAAATTGAAAAATAAAGAGACTCTTTACTGCAAAATATTATAAGCAACGGTTTATTAGATATTGAAATAAAATGGGAATATTTTTAACATTGAAGCCTATGGGATAAAACAATCTTGTTGCTAAAACATCAGGCAGACGAGGCCCTCTAATCAGGCACTGTAGAGGGCAGCCCGCCAGGGCCTCCCAAGGATCCCTTGAGGAGCATGCGGCCGCCGGATGACAGAGCTGCGACTGTGCGGGCTAGCCGGCCGGGTGCATGTGGCAGAGAGGCGGCGCAGGGACTGGGAGGGAGCCACTGCACCTGCGGCCACGGCAGACCCCCCCCACAACCAGGATCCAGGGAGCCTCCACTGACTGACCGCCAGGCTAAGGTAAGGCAACACATTTCTAAAACAAATAAAATCCGAGGACATTTTTAAATGTCCCAAGGAACATAAAATAAAACTTTTTTTTCTTTCTATTACTCACCTGATTCCTCGATCCACCAACAAGCGCAGCCTCCAGTCTCCCACACTGTTAGAAGCTGCATACACCGGCGCGCTGTGTGAAGCTTCTGAAAAGATACAATATTAGTGTAGAGGGAGTGATGCAAAATGCGCAGCCGGCTTCCTCGCTACACTAATAGCGTATCTTCTCAGAAGTATACTTGTTACTTGCCCTGCTTGTTCTGAGGACCCAATCTCTTGCCGGCTTTGCCTGCCATTTGACTATTCTCTCTGTGTACTCCCTGCCTGTTCTGTTTGCCTCCTGTTGCTACTGGTGCGCGCCGATTCTCACCATATACAGTAGCAGAGTACAAGTAACTAAACTAGGGTTCCCACCTGTCCGGACCGTCCGGGTTTGGAGTCATGTGTCCGGGTTTGACACGCTCTGCCACCCGGACACATGACTCCGATCCTCGGAGAGGTTATACTTACTTTCCTGTGTTCCCCCGGCGCCGCGGTCTTCTCCTCAGGTCTGTTTTTTCAGCTTGAAGAGGGATTGGATGGTCCACGTCATCACGTGTCGTCCTCTCCGCCTCCTCTGAGCCGCTGTCAAGTCGCACAGGCTCAACGCGCTAACGCGCTCACTTGACAGCGACGTTCAAGTGTTTGCTCGTGCGGCTCTTACTCCTCCCAGTTAGGCAGTGACGGTGCTGCTGCATGCGTGGTCTCGCTCTCGCTCTCGTCGATCTCGCCAGGCCAGCAGCTGCTCTCCATCCACTGACTCTCACACACTGATGCCGCCAGTCAACTCAAGCAGGTTCTGAGCCTCTGCCTGAGACCAGGGCCGGCGCTAGTGTAAGGCAGCACAGGCGGCTGCCTTACTATTCTGGCTTTCTGCCAGTTGAGGGGCGGAAAAATCTGGACCACCCAGCGAGCGGAGGCCTTGCAAGGATCGGGCACAAGGTTTCCCATTTACTCGGCAGCGTGTGGGATCCCACTCCCACACGCTGCACCGGAAGTAAAGGCCCTGCGGGGGGGGGGGGTGCAGAGGAGGAGGAAGACGAGGCTGCCAGACCACAGCTCACATGGGAAGATGCTGGCCCCGCCCATCCACCCCCTTCCTCCTCACAGCAGCTAGCAGAGCCTCCCTCCCCTGCTCCTGTGCGGGAAGTGTCCAGCACGTGCAGGGTGGGGGGAGTGGAGAGAGACCAGCTGAGCTGTAACCACGGAGGCAGCCAGGGATTTGAATCCTAGGGTAAGTAGCAAGCAGGGGGTGTAAGTATGGGGGTGAGCATGGGGAGGTGGGTGTGTAAGCATGGAGTGTGTGTCTGTGTGTGTGAGCATGGGTGAATGAGAGCATTGGGTGTGTGTGAGCATGGGGAGGTGGGTGTGAGTATGGGGGGGTGGGTGTGAGTATGGGGGGTGGGTGTGTGTGTGCAGGGGTGATGTATGTGTGTGAGCAGGGGTGATATGTGAGCAGGGGTGATGTTTGTTTGTGTGAGCAGGGGTGATGTGTGTGTGAGCAGGGGTGATGTGTGAGCAGTGTTAGCAGGGGTGATGTGTGTGTGTGAGCAGGGGTGATATGTGCGTGTGAGCAGGGGTGATGTGTGAGCAGGGGTGATGTGTGAGCAGGGGTGATGTGTGCGTGTGAGCAGGGGTGATGTGTGCGTGTGAGCAGGGGTGATGTGTGAGCAGGGGTGATGTGTGAGCAGGGGTGGTGTGTGTGTGAGCAGGGGTGGTGTGTGTGTGAGCAGGGGTGATGTGTGTGTGTGAGCAGGGGTGATGTGTGTGAGCAGGGGTGATGTTTGTGTGTGTGAGCAGGGGTGATGTGTGAGCAGGGGTGATGTGTGTGTGAGCAGGGGTGATGTGTGTGTGAGCAGGGGTGATGTGTGTGTGAGCAGGGGTGATGTGTGAGCAGGGGTGATGTGTGTGTGAGCAGGGGTGATGTGTGTGTGTGAGCAGGGGTGATGTGTGTGTGTGTGTGAGCAGGGGTGATGTGTGTGAGCATTGGTGATGTGTGAGCAGGGGTGATGTGTGTGTGAGCAGGGGTGATGTGTGTGTGAGCAGGGGTGATGTGTGTGTGAGCAGGGGTGATGTGTGTGTGAGCAGGGGTGATGTGCGCGTGTGAGCAGGGGTGATGTGTGTGTGTGTGTGTGCAGGGGTGATGTGCGCGTGTGAGCAGGGGTATGAAATGAATTAAAGGGGAGATTGAATTGAAGGGAGAATGAATTGAAGGGGTGGAGGAATTGAGGGGGAGAATGAATTGAGGGGGTGAAATTAATTGAGGGGAAGAATGATGTGAGCTGGGGGCAAATTTACCCATGTGTGAGCTCTGGGGGCAAATATATCCATGTGTGAGCTCTGGGGGCAAATATATCCATGTGTGAGCTCTGGGGGCAAATATATCCATGTGTGAGCTCTGGGGGCAAATATACCCATGTGTGAGCTGGGGGCAAATATACCCATGTGTGAGCAGGGACAAATATACCCATATGTGAGTTGGGGCAAATATACCCATATGTGAGTTGGGGCAAATATACCCATGTGTGAGCTCTGGGGACAAATATACCCATGTGTGAGCTGTGGTAAATATACCCATATGTGAGATGGGGGCAAATATACCCTTGTGAGCTGGGGCTATATATATATATCCATGTGAGCTGGGGGCAATATATATACCCTTGTGAGCTGGGGCAAATATATCCATGTGAGCTGGGGTCAATATATATATATATCTGGACATGTTCTGGTCTGAGGTCTCTGTGCGTATATATATATTTATCTGGACATGTTCTGGTCTGTATATATGTATCTGAGTGGGCATGATATTGGTGAATACCTGAAAAAAAGTATTGGTACTTGTACTCGGTCTTAAAGTGGTATCGGTGCGACACTAGAGTGTGTATATATGTATGTGTGCATATATAGAGATTATTATGGCACCTCTATCCTGATTGGCTTGACATGACACGGATGGGGGGGCACCAAAACGCACCTTCGCCTGACTAGACAAAAATGCTTGCACCGGCCCTGCCTGAGACGCCGACAGGACGGTGAGTAGCAGAGTAGTCTACTCAGTCTAAGCCCATACACCAGTCTGCCTGCCAGTGCTATACTACCATCACTGTGCCATAAGCCAATAAAAGTGTGCCATAACAGTGTGCCAGCCTTTCCAGTCTGCCATGCATAATACCAGTGTGCCATAACAGTGTGCCAGCCATACCAGTCTGCCATGTATAATACCAGTGTGTGCCATACCAATCTGCCATGCATAATACCAGTGTGTGCCATACCAGTTTGCCAGCCATACCAGTCTGCCATGTATAATACCAGTGTGTGCCATAACAGTGTGCCAGCCATACCAGTCTGCCATGTATAATACCAGTCTGTGCCATAACAGTGTGCCAGCCATACCAGTCTGCCATGTATAATACCAGTGTGTGCCATAACAGTGTGCCAGCCATACCAGTCTGCCATGTATAATACCAGTCTGTGCCATAACAGTGTGCCAGCCATACCAATCTGCCATGTATAATACCAGTGTTTGCGTTAACAGTGTGCCAGCCTTTCCAGTCTGCCATGCATAATACCAGTGTGCCATAACAGCATGCCAGCCATACCAGTCTGCCATGTATAATACCAGTGTGTGTCATACCAGTGTGCCAGCCATACCAGTCTGCCATGCATAATACCAGTGTATGCCATACCAGTCTGAGATGCATAAAACCAGTGTGTGCCATACCGGTGTGCCAGCCATACCAGTCTGCCATGCATTATACCAGTGTGTGCCATACCAGTGTGCCAGCCATACCAGTTTGCCATGCATAATACCAGTGTGCCATTCCAGTGTGCCATGCATAATGCCAGTGTGCCATGCATAATGCCAGCCTGCCATACTACCAGCCTGCCATGCATACTACGTGCCATATTATATACACATAATGTAAATATACGCATAATGTATACGCTACAAAAAAAAATGGCCACCCAAGCCAAACACTAGAGTGTTCGGGTTAGGCTTGAAGAAAAGGCGGCAACCCTAGCCTAAACGTTGCTGACCCGGTTTTGTTATAACAACTACTCTCGCTCTGTGCTCCTGTCTGGTATATTCCGCTGCTTGTTACTGCTGGTGCGCTTCCATCCTGCCATATACTATAGCGCAGTACAAACATATATTGATCTCAGTCTGTGGTGTATATTGCTGGTGCTGTCTCCCTGGCCTGTGTGGCTGCTAGAGGTTAGGTTTAGTGGTCCCGAGTCCCGACCATCCTAAGGATCGGAGGGTTAGAGGTCTGTTACCAGGGATCCTACCAGGTCTGTCCTGGGGAATCGTTACAAATATGCGGTGAACGCAGCAGCAAATGTTAATGCTCATGCAATTTTAATGCACCTGTTGTTACTTTCATCCAAAGCCTGCATAAGTTTCACTGTAATTTAGCCAAAAAATCTGGTATAATAATTGGGCAGACTAGATGGGCCGAAAGGTTCTTATCTGCCGACATTTTTCTATGTTTCTATGTTTCAATCACTAACTTGTTCTGTGTGTCCTAAAACGTCTCCTCTTTTCATACAGGCTGCCGCCCCAAGCAGTTGTTTATGAATAGATTAAAGGTAAACCATTTACCGTCATTTGAAATGTCATTTTTTCTTTTTAAATGTTTCTATACATCCTACAAATCCGCCACTTCACGGGCAGGTTATGGGGACCTCCTAGGCACGATATTTGAAGGAATTTTTCGTTTTTATTCTTAACCTTTATTTCATGGAAAAATCACTGTTCCTTTAAAAAGGTTTTTTTTAAAAAAAATCTTTTTGTCCTTGTTTCCTGTCCCCCAGGGCACTACCCGGACCCCCATACACCTTTTATGGCAAATATCTTGCATATATGCCCTCTTGGAGGGCACTCTAAAAATCGAATGTTCGAGTCCCATTGACTTGCATTGAGTTCGGATAGTGTTCGCGTCTGAACTCGAACTTTTGAAATTGTTCGCGTTCAAAGCGAACACACGGGTGTGTGGTTCATCCCTACTTACAATCTAAGAGGAGAGGGGACCCTGCTCAAGAGCTTACAATCTAAGAGGATAGGGGTGACACGGTAGATGAGGGTAAATCGCAGAGTATGTGATGTATTGGGGCGCACGTGTGCTGTGTGGGAAGATGGAGTTTATACTTATTGTTCTGTTATAAATATACATCTACGGGTCAATCACAAAGTGTAGGTATTTGCCGGTGTTGAAATAACATACAAGGGAAAGTAACATAAAACTAACAAGTAATAATGGAATTACGACCAAAAGATCATACATTGCATTGAGTATGTGTTAAGAACGGTTACGCTGGCTTTTTTTTCCAGGCAGCTATACCCATTTGCTATATAGTCAGGGCATATAGATCATAGAAAATCTCTGCCACTGATAATATATAGATATTAAGGTATATGTAGATACAGAACACACACACTTAGATTTTAATAGATAGCTAGATAGATAAATAGATAGATATGGAGAGAGGACAGATAAATAAATAAATTCTACTGATCTGTTTGTCTATTTATTTGCAAAGTATTTTACCAGGAAGAATACATTGAGATTTCTCTCGTTTTCAAGTATGTCCTGGGTTCAAGAACATTGAAATTTTTACAATCATTACAGAAATACAAAGTAATAAATGCAAGATATTAAAGACAAAACACAAACATACAGATTATCACAGAAAATAAATAGGTAGGAAATATAGTCACTATTTATTATTATTATTATTATTCTTTATTTATAAAGCGCCAGCATATTCCGCAGCATATTCCGCAGCACAACATGTTACATGTTTACAGGTGCATTCTGTATATAGTCATATGTTACATGTTTACAGGTGCATTCTGTATATAGTCACTATGTTACATGTTTACAGGTGCATTCTATATATATAGTCACTATATTACATGTTTACAGGTGCATTCTGTATATAGTCACTATCAGGGTTATCCAAAGAGCTCCGAATTGCTTGAGAAAGCTAACCGAACGCTGAAAAACAGCGTTCGGTTATCTTTCTTGGCCATTCGACTATCCAGAGAGCAGGCAATTCGCCAAATCCTTGCGAATTGCCTCAATATATGGTGCCTGTTCGGTGCCTGTTCGAGGGCAGTGAAAAACCCATGAAAAGCACGGCAATTCGGGGACCCTGTGGTGCTTGCTGAATACACCGCAGGGTCACCGAAATGGGATCGGCAAAAGGAGCCGAATTGAAGAGAACGAAAAGTCACCGAACGTGCGGTGACTTTTCGAATCTCTTTGAATTACCCTGTACATTACATGTTTACAGGTGCATTCTGTATAAAGTCACTATGTTACATGTTTACAGTTGCATTCTGTATATAGTCACTATGTTACATGTTTACAGGTGCATTCTGTATATAGTCACTATGTTACATGTTTACAGGTTCATTCTGTATATAGTCATTATGTTACATGTTTACAGGTGCATTCTGTATATAGTTACTATGTTACATGTTTATAGGTTCATTCTGTATGTACAGGGTTATCCAAAGAGATCCGAATTGCTTGAGAAAGGTAACCGAACGCTGAAAATCAGCGTTCGGTTACCTTTCCTGGCCATTCGGCTATCCAGAGAGCAGGCAATTCGCCAAATCCTGGCGAATTGCCTGAACATACGGTGCCTATTCGAGGGCAGTGAAATCCCCATGAAAAAGCACTGCTTCGGCTATTCAGAGAACACAAACCAGCAGTGAAAGGTTCCGCTAATGCCCTGCCATTCGGTGGTTTAATTCGGCAGATTTATTCAGGCGAATCCCATAGGCTTCAACTTTAAAAATATTCCCGTTTTAATTCAATATCTAATAAACCGTTCATTATAAAATTCTGCAGCAAAAAGTCTCTTTATTTATAGATTTTTTAGGATACTTTAAGCATTTTTCTTAAATTTTCTTTTTTTTTAAAAGTCAGATTTTTTTTAATTTGTTTTAAGTTTACTTATTTTTTCTGTAACAGCCCTTTTTATTATCATTCCCTGGACCTCATGTGCAAATTTCAGACATTTTCGCTCAGTAGTTTCTTTGCAAACAGCGTTTCATTTTCACAGATTCATACAAATGGTTTTGCTAATTTATTCACCTCCCTCGTCTGCGGTGTCAGCTGCTTCGGCTACTTCGGCTGTGTGCGATCGGCTCCTGCTCGGGCTTTTTCCGTGGTTTTCGCAGGTTAATCCAGATGTTTTTGCGGGTTTTCGGCGTGCATTCGGTGAGTTTTGCGGTTAGTTTTCGTCAGGTTTGCAGCAGCCTTTCCCTGCAATTCGGGGACCCTGTGGTGCTTGCTGAATACACCGCAGGGTCACCGAAATGGGATCGGCAAAAGGAGCCGAATTGAAGAGAACGAAAAGTCACCGAACGTGCGGTGACTTTTCGAATCTCTTTGGATAACCCTGATAGTCATTATGTTACATGTTTACAGGTGCATTCCGTATTGAGGTATGTTAATAGGGAGCTCTTACAGACAAACTGATAAACAGATGGATAAATAGAGGAAATGTTAGAGAGGTATAGATAGATAGATAGATAGATAGATAGATATGGATAGATATGGATAGATATGGATAGATAGATATGGATAGATAGATATGGATAGATAGATAGATAGATAGATAGATAGATAGATAGATAGATAGATAGATAGATAGATAGATAGATAGATAGATAGATAGATATGGATAGATAGATAGATAGATAGATAGATAGATATGGATAGATAGATATGGATAGATAGATAGATATGGATAGATAGATAGATAGATAGATAGATAGGTAGTTGGATAGATAGATACAGTCAGGTCCAGAAATATTGGGACATCGACACAATTCTAACATCTTTGGCTCTATACACCACCACAATGGAGTTGGAATGAAACAAACGCAATGTGCTTTAACTGCAGACTGTCAGCTTAAATTTGAGGGTATGTACATCCAACTCAGGTGAACAGTGTAGGACTTACAGCAGTTTGCAGATGTGCCTCCCACTTGTTAAGGGACCAAAAGTAATGGGACAATTGGCTTCTCAGCTGTTCCATGGCCAGGTGTGTGATATTCCCTCATTACCCCAATTACAATGTGCAGATAAAAGGTCCAGAGTTCATTTCAAGTGTGCTATTTGCATTTGGAATCTGTTGCTGTCAACTCTCAAGATGAGATCCAAAGAGCTGTCACTATCAGTGAAGCAAGCCATCATTAGGCTGAATAAACAAAACAAACCCATCAGAAAGATAGCAAGAACATTAGGCGTGGCCAAAACAACTGTTTGGAACATTCTCAAAAAGAAGGAATGCACCGGTGAGCTCAGCAACACCAAAAGACCCGGGAGACCACGGAAAACAACTGTGGTGGATGACCAAAGAATTCTTTCCCTGGTGAAGAAAACACCCTTCACAACTGTTGGCCAGATCAAGAACACTCTCCAGGAGGTAGGTGTATGTGTGTCAAAGTCAAAAATCAAGAGAAGTCTTCACTAGAGTAAATACAGAGGGTTCACCACAAGATGTAAACCATTGGTGAGACTCAAAAACAGGAAGGCCAGATTAGAGTTTGCCAAACAACACCTAACAAAGCCTTTACAGTCCTGGAACAAGATCCTATGGACAGATGAGACCAAGATCAACTTGTACCAGAGTGATGGGAAGAGAAGAGTATGGAGAAGGAAAGGAACTGCTCATGATCCTAAGCATACCACCTCATCAGTGAAGCATGGTGGTGGTAGTGTCATGGCGTGGGCATGTATGGCTGCCAATGGAACTGGTTCTCTTGTATTTATTGATGATGTGACTGCTGACAAAATCAGCAGGATGAATTCTGAAGTGTTTCGGGCAATATTATCTGCTCACATTCAGCCAAATGCTGCAGAACTCATTGGACGGCGCTTCACCGTGCAGATGGACAATGACCCAAAGCATACTGCAAAAGCAACCAAAGAGTTTTTGAAGGGACAGAAGTGGAATGTTATGCAATGGCCAAGTCAATCACCTGAGCTGAATCCCATTGAGCATGCATTTCACTTGCTGAAGACAAGACTGAAGGAAAAATGCCCCAAGAACAAGCAGGAACTGAAGACGGTTGCAGAAGAGGTCTGGCAGAGCATCACCAGGGATGAAACCCAGCGTCTGGTGATGTCTATGCATTCCAGACTTCAGGCTGTGATTGACTGCAAAGGATTTGCAACCAAGTATTAAGAAGGGAAAGTTTGATTTATGATTATTATTCTGTCCCATTACCTTTGGTCCCTTAACAAGTGGGAGGCACATCTGCAAACTGCTGTAAGTCCTACACCGTTCACCTGAGTTGGATGTACATACCCTCAAATTAAAGCTGACAGTCTGCAGTTAAAGCACATTGTGTTTGTTTCATTCCAAGTCCATTGTGGTGGTGTATAGAGCCAAAGATGTAAGAATTGTGTCGATGTCCCAATATTTCTGGACCTGACTGTAGATAGATAGATAGAGATAGTTAGATAGATAGAGATAGATTGATAGACAGACAGAGATATAGATAGAGATATAGATAGACAGATAAATAGATAGACAGAGATAGATAGATTGATAGACATACAGATATATATATATATATATATTGATAGACAGACAGAGATATAGATATAGAGAGATAGAGATACAGATAGACAGACATATATATGAGAGAGAGAGATACATAGATATATAGATAGACAGAGAATTAGATAGATACTGTAGATAGATAAATAGATAGAGACAGAGAGATGTAAAGATAGATGTAAAGGGAGATAGATAATGATATAGATAGAGAGATGGATAGATAGAGGAATTGTTATATAGACAGATAGAGACAGAGAGATATAAGATAAACAGATAGAAAGATAGACAAAAATATCAATAGAATACAGTCAAATAGATACACAGATGGCTAAATAGTGGAAATTTTAGATACATAGATATCAATAGAATACAGACAAATATACAGATGGATAAATCGAAGAATATATAAATAGATAGAAAAATAGATATCATAGATAACTGTACAGAAAGATAATTATACTTTTTTAAACTAATAAAGAGATTAACATGTCATTAGTATTAATGCAGCTTGTTCTGTTTCTTCTTTTGTCACAGTATTTGTGACTGAATGTGTTTGAGTTTCTTTAATATAAACAATCAACATCTTTAAAAAACATAAGTATCACTTTTTGAGACACATATGTATTTCAATTTTTTTTTCACGCACATTCAACATGAGACAGAGATTTCTCCTGCTCCGCGCAGCAACGCGTGACTTTTATTCGGCATCATAAGAAGCAAAGCCTCGAGAGGTTCGGCGGTAAAACAGATTTTGCCTATCAGCACCTATTAACGTGTTGCGCCGAGAGTGGATAATTCGAACAGATCACTACAATCCCTTCTAAAATTTTAAAGCCGCCCAGTTTTTTTTGTATTATTAAAATCGTGTTAAGTTAATTAACGCTGTCCTGCTAACGAAGAGCGACTGGAATCCCAACCTGACTTTTAAGCTGCGCGAAGGTGTATCTGGTCGTTTTGGGTTAAAAAGTCTCCGTTTGGGAGGTTTCTTTAATACCGAGGCGGCGCGCGCGTAACGTTTGTCGGGTTTGCTGCGGAACACACAGTAAATAAACTTTATCAATCTGTAAGACAAGTTGTCCGACGGATTCCATAAAAATTATGTAACTGTCGTAAAGCCGCTTAAATTGTAATTTAAGTTTAAAAAATAAAAAAGCCTTGAAATTTTTATCAAAAGCATTTAAATGAGTCTCTCCGCAGGTCAGTTAATGAGTTGTCACGATTTGGCCTCTTTACTGTAGTGCACCTCCCGCAGACTAAGACAGTTAACCATGCTTTTTCATCAAAGGGAACGCTCATTAGTAGAGCTTTCAGAAACTGATTTGATTATAGTTTCACTTGTTAAAGTGAAATATTTTGAGCTCATTAGGATGATTATGATTCAAGGTCATCTTTTGAAGCCAGTCCTGTCAATATAAGATAAATGGGCCCTCATCTTTTCCCCTTCCTTATGTCTCTGCTTTTTAAACTCTACAGTGGAAAAAAAAAAAGAAGTTCCGTAGCCATAATTAATATCATTTTTTTTTTTATTCCTCTTCTACAAAGCTGGTAAAAAGAAAAAAAAAAAAAAGAACAAAAGATTTGGCTACCAAAAAGTAATTGAAGAACTATTAAGAGGAGGAGGAGGCTATCTCGTTTTATTGCAATCAGACGGAATCCTTGAAAAGTTTTCGTGTTTGAAAACTCGCCTATTTTCTCCTTGACCTTTTCTCCAAACTTTTCACACTCGGCTTTGTGATAAACGTATATTTGCATTCGCCTTTCAGTCTCGAGAGCGACTTGACTTTGCGGGACCTCAAGAAATGTTACGGACTCGTTCCACAGATCTTTTCTTGCCTGGAATGAAAAGGATAATGTGGTTTTGCGATGGGAAGTACCATGTGAACTCTTTATACTCCTTGTACGTGCTAAATTGTTAAATGTCTAGCATTTTTATACTCTCAGTATATTTCGTATTTTTATGTTTTAAGTTTATAGATAGCATACAGATATATCAAAAGAATTCAGACTTATCAATAGAATACAGACTTATCAAGAGAATACAGGCATATCAATAGAATACAGACTTATCAATAGAATACAGACTTATCAATAGAATACAGATATATCAAAAGAATTCAGACTTATCAATAGAATACAGACTTATCAATAGAATACAGATATATCAATAGAATACAGACATATCAATAGAATACAGACTTATCAAGAGAATACAGACGTATCAATAGAATACAGATATATCAATAGAATACAGACTTATCAAGAGAATACAGGCATATCAATAGAATACAGACTTATCAATAGAATACAGATATATCAAAAGAATTCAGACTTATCAATAGAATACAGACTTATCAATAGAATACAGATATATCAATAGAATACAGACATATCAATAGAATACAGACTTATCAATAGAATACAGACGTATCAATAGAATACAGATATATCAAAAGAATTCAGACTTATCAATAGAATACAGATATATCAATAGAATACAGACTTATCAATAGAATACAGATATATCAAAAGAATTCAGACTTATCAATAGAATACAGATATATCAATAGAATACAGACTTATCAATAGAATACAGACATATCAATAGAATACAGGCATATCAATAGAATACAGATATATCAATAGAATACAGACTGATCAATAGAATACAGATATATCAATAGAATACAGGCATATCAATAGAATACAGAAATATCAATAGAATACAGATATATCAATAGAATACAGACTTATCAATAGAATACAGATATATCAATAGAATACAGACTTATCAATAGAATACAGATATATCAATAGAATACAGACTTATCAATAGAATACAGGCATATCAATAGAATACAGAAATATCAATAGAATACAGATATATCAATAGAATACAGACTTATCAATAGAATACAGATATATCAATAGAATTCAGGCTTATCAATAGAATACAGATATATCAATAGAATACAGACTTATCAATAGAATACAGGCATATCAATAGAATACAGAAATATCAATAGAATACAGATATATCAATAGAATACAGACTTATCAATAGAATACAGATATATCAATAGAATATAGACTTATCAATAGAATACAGGCATATCAATAGAATACAGAAATATCAATAGAATACAGATATATCAATAGAATACAGACTTATCAAGAGAATACAGATATATCAATAGAATACAGACTTATCAATAGAATACAGGCATATCAATAGAATACAGAAATATCAATAGAATACAGATATATCAATAGAATACAGGCATATCAATAGAATACAGATATATCAATAGAATACAGACTTATCAATAGAATACAGATATATCAATAGAATACAGACTTATCAATAGAATACAGATATATCAATAGAATACAGATTTATCAATAGAATACAGATATATCAATAAAATACAGACTTATCAATAGAATACAGGCATATCAATAGAATACAGACTTATCAATAGAATACAGATATATCAATAGAATACAGACTTATCAATAGAATACAGGCATATCAATAGAATACAGATATATCAATAGAATACAGACTTATCAATAGAATACAGACATATCAATAGAATACAGATATATCAATAGAATTCAGGCTTATCAATAGAATACAGATATATCAATAGAATACAGACTTATCAATAGAATACAGGCATATCAATAGAATACAGAAATATCAATAGAATACAGATATATCAATAGAATACAGACTTATCAATAGAATACAGATATATCAATAGAATATAGACTTATCAATAGAATACAGGCATATCAATAGAATACAGAAATATCAATAGAATACAGATATATCAATAGAATACAGACTTATCAAGAGAATACAGATATATCAATAGAATACAGACTTATCAATAGAATACAGGCATATCAATAGAATACAGAAATATCAATAGAATACAGATATATCAATAGAATACAGCATATCAATAGAATACAGATATATCAATAGAATACAGACTTATCAATAGAATACAGATATATCAATAGAATACAGACTTATCAATAGAATACAGATATATCAATAGAATACAGATTTATCAATAGAATACAGATATATCAATAAAATACAGACTTATCAATAGAATACAGGCATATCAATAGAATACAGACTTATCAATAGAATACAGATATATCAATAGAATACAGACTTATCAATAGAATACAGGCATATCAATAGAATACAGATATATCAATAGAATACAGACTTATCAATAGAATACAGACATATCAATAGAATACAGATATATCGATAGAATTCAGGCTTATCAATAGAATGCAGATATATCGATAGAATTCAGGCTTATCAATAGAATACAGATATATCAATAGAATACAGACTTATCAATAGAATACAGATATATCAATAGAATACAGACTTATCAATAGAATACAGGCATATCAATAGAATACAGACTTATCAATAGAATACAGATATATCAATAGAATACAGACTTATCAATAGAATACAGACATATCAATAGAATACAGACTTATCAAAAGAATACAGATATATCCATATATAACAAGCCGACGAATGGGGTAAAAAAACAAAAAAAACAATTTTAAGTGTCAAAATTTAAACGCTGTGTGCAAAAAAACTACTGAACAAAATTGTCTGGATTTAACATAAGATCCTATAAATAATAATAAAAAGATCTGTTACAGAAAAAAGAAAAACTGCTATTAAAAAAAAGAACGGAAAAAATGTTTGCAGAAAAAATCCCAAAAAATGGCTAAAAGATCCTAAAAAAATCTATAAATAAAGAAACTTTTTACTGCGGATTAAAATAATAAACAGTTTATTTGATATTGAATTAAAACGGGAATATTTTTAACATTGAAGCCTATGGGGTTTGCCTGAATAAACCTGCCGAATTAAACCACCGAACAGCAGGGCATTTTGGCAAGTTTTCACTGCTGTTCGGTGTCTCTGAATAGATCAACCAACTCTGAAGAGCTGAATGGCCCCGAAATGGCACCGTACGGGGAAATTCCCTGTTCGGTGCAATTTCGGGGCCAGATCGGCTCTCTCTGAATAATACATAGACAGACAGAGCCAGAGAGATATATACGTAGATAGATACAGAGATAAGTAGTTAGATATGAAAAGCATAATGTAGTTTCACGATCGGCAGGTCCGGTATCGGACTCTAGGGGCCCTATTACATTCTCCGTACAAAAACAAGCGCGCAGCGCAATAAATTTCGTGCACAGCTTCCAGCGTTAACGCGCGAAAATTAACGGTGGTATTACAATCCTCGCGCATTTTTTCATCCTTCAAAAAATAACGCAAGTAAAATGAACGTGCAAAACGCAGATAAATATGCGCGCAGTAACGCAGCGCACGGAAATCAGTGTGCGGACTATTTTTTTCACGGGATTCAGCCAATCAGAATTAAGAACCTTAATTGACATTAATTTACCTTAATTGACCTTAATTGACTCACTTAAGATTTTGTGCCTGTCAAAGTCAATCTGAGTATATATGCTGCAGCAATAATAAAAACACGCACAAATTCTCAAATTGATTGTTTGGGTATGTGTAGAATGTGTAACTATACTGAGCTGTATTTTTTTTTTGGGCTGGTGTATTTGGTTTCGGCCAGGACGTTCAGATTTGCCGTTACCACCAGCTTTTCAAAAATGTTAAAATTATGCGCGCAAACGCTGTCCGTCAAAATTTGCACATAGATTGTAATACCGTCCGCGTACCAGCGCACAAACGCATTTGCGCTCACAATGGTAAGTATAGGACGCGCAAAGTACAGTAAGCTCGTGCAGCGTTCGCGCACGTTAACCCGCGGTAGACGTTAATGCGCATTTTTTGCGCGGACATTGTAATACGACGTTCTGCGCAAATGGTTTTTCCCCTCGCGTTAATGCGTTTTTACGCATGCGTTAACGTTTGCGAGAAGAATGTAATAGAGCCTTAGGAGTCTGAATCCGGAGCTGTACTGGCTTCCTGGCTGTCTGGGCGGCCCTACAGCAGCGTGCGAAGCCCTCCAGTCACCTGTGTGACACGTGTGATGCACATGTTACACACAGCGACAGGTTCAGTTGGAAGAAAACGTTGAGAAGAGAAGACAGCGGAGCAGGGAGTATGGTGCTGTTAGACCAGCCTCAGGGTCCCAGTCAAATCCCAGCATGGCCCAGCCAGGGCCCAGCCCAGACCCAGACCCCAGGGCCCAGCCCAGACCCAGGCCTTGCCCAGACCCAGGGCCCAGACCCAGGCCCAGCCCAGACCTAGGGCCCAGACCCAGGACCCAGACCAGACCCAGGGCCCTGCCCAGACACAGGGCCCAGACAGAGAGCCCAGCCCAGATCCAGGGCCCAGCCCAGACCCCAGCCCCAGGACCCAGATCCAGGGCCCAGGCCCCAGGCCCAGCCCCAGGGCCCAGACCAAAGGCCCAGCTGAGACCCAGGGCCCAGACCCAGACCCAGACCCAGGCCCAGCCCAGACCCAGGGCCCAGCCCAGACCTAGGGCCCAGACCCAGGGCCCAGACCAGACCCAGGGCCCAGCCCAGACACAGGGTCCAGACCCAGGCCAGACCCAGGGTCCAGCCCAGACTCAGGGCCCAGACCAGGCCCAGGGCCCAGCCAAGACCCAGGACTCAGCCCAGACCCAGGGCCCAGCCCAGACCCAGGGCCTAGGCCAGCCCCAGGGCCCAGCCAAGCGCAAAGATCATACACAGCACATTTCAGTGAGTTTTATTGCTGTGAAGCTCTATGATACTCTCATGCACAGCGCATATTACTGTGAGTTTTATTGTTGTGGATTCTGTGATACGCTCATACACAGCGACATTGCTGTGAGTTTTATTGCTGTGGATTCTGTGATACGCTCATACACACTGCACATTGCTGTGAGTTTTATTGCTGTGGAGCTATGTTATGTCCTTTTTTTTGGTAGGGGGAGAAAAGCTGTTAGAGGTTGAGGCAGTGCCGGGGGGCCTCATCGTGAGGTTCAGTAAGGGGCCCCATAATTTCTGATGGCTGCCCTGAGTAGGTTTCAATATCAAAAATATTCCCGTTTTTTACTAACTATTTATTCAACCATTTATTCTTTTAATCTGCAGCAAAAAGTCTATTTATTTATTTGTTTGGGGATTTTTTCAGGAAAGCTTTTTTTTTCTGAATTTGTTTAAATAGCATTCTTTATTTATTGATTTTTTTAGGATCTTTTAAGCATTTTTTCGTCAAAATTTTTTCTGTTTGTTTTTTATATTGCGTTGTTTTTTTTTATTATCCATAGGACCTCATATTTCAATTCCAGTCATTTTCGTGCAGTAGTTTCTTTGCAAATAGCTCTGTTACTGTAATGTTACTGTATTTTTTTTACCCCGTTTGATGGCAGGTCGGCTTTTTCCGACGTCTGGTTGGCACTCTGGTGAATGTTTTTCATTATATATTTATATTTCAGAAATTTGTATGTTCATGTAACCCTAACGAATTCTCAGCAGGAGGCGAAACGTTGAATTGTCGTTTCTAAAGCTATACTAATAAAGTTTTTGTTTTAAAAAAGCCCAAGATTGCATCTACTTCTTGTTCCCTATTCATATTTTAGGACTATTCTCCAATGCATTACACTATGTTATGGATGATTGAGGTGAGCATCTCCAAAATGGGAAGTTTTGTGGAGTGTTCCCAGCACGCAGTGGTTGTTAAGTACCAATCAAAAGTGCTGCAAGGAAGGACGACCGGTGAACTGTGTCAGGGTCATGGGCGCCCAAGGCGCACATGGGGAGTGAAGGTTATCCCGTCTGGTCCGATCACACACAGAAGAACTACTGTTGCTTAAACTGATGAACAACATACTGCTGGCCATGATGGCAAGGTGTCAGGACACTTGTGACACGAACCACCTCTTTCAGCAGGATAATGCTTCCTGCCACACTGCAAAAACTGTTCAGGATTTGTTTGAGGAAGACGACAAAGATTTCAAAGTGTTGCCTTGGCCACCAATTTCCCCAGGCCTCAATCTGATTGAGCATCTGTGGGATGTGCTGAAACAACATATTTCATCCATTGAGGTCCCACCTCACAGCTTGCAGGACTTAGAAGACCTGCTGCTAATGTCTTGGTGCCAGATACCACAGGACACGTTCAGAGGTCTTGTGGAGTCCATGCCTCGACACATCACAGCTGTTTTGGCAGCACAAGGGGGACCTACATGATATTAGACAGGTAGGTGGCTTTAATGTTGTGGCTATTCAGTGTATGTATATATACAGTATACACATATACACACACAAAAATAATATGTGTGTGCTTTCCTAATTTATTTGTTTCATTTTCATTTTTATTGTTTATGTAGAAACAAACAAAGTTCTGAGGTTTTAAAATAATGAGACTGGAGGGGGATGGTCATGATCCATAAACTATTCACACAAATGTGTCTACTTATAGGAAAGGGGTTGGGTTCTATATATTACAGGGTTACATAGGCTGATAAAAGGCAAGCATCCATCAGGTTCAGCCTTTCACACATCACCTACTGCTGTTGATCCAAAAGAAGGCAAAATACTCAGTCTGAAGCGCTCGCCAATATGCAACAGACTAGGAAAAAATTCCTTCTTGACCCCAGATGGCATCAGATTTCTCCTTGGATCAAGAAGCTTTTACCCAGATATTAAATATTCTAACCATTAATATTATGTTTTTGCAGGAAGTCATCCAGTCGCTGTTTAAAAGTGTTTACAGTCTCGGACCCAACCACCTCAACATGCAGAGAATTCCACAGCTTTAATGTTCTCACTGTAAAATAACCCTTCCTATGCTATGAATTTCCTTTCGTCCAGTCTAAATGGGTGACCTCGTGTCCTGTGTATAGTCCTGTTAACCACTTCAATGCGGAGGACGCGCTCAGCGCGTCCTCCGCATTACAGCTGGTATGCGGAGGACGCGCTGAGCGCGTCCTCCCATTGGGGTCAGCGTTCGGCCGGGTTCCGGCCGATCGCTGGCCCCTCCGGTGCGGGCTGACATCCTCGATGTCAGCCCGGCATCCGGAACCGCAGCCGCTGGTATTAGGTGTCATCGCGGCAGCGCGATGACACCTAATTCAGGCGCCCCCCCCGCATGTGCGGAGGAGGCGCCTGAAAGGGAGGGGAGGAGGTCCTTCGGACCTCTCTCCCGATCGGCGGCTCTGCGGGGGTTAACCCAGGCATCATTTGGAAGGGCACAGCCTGCCCTTCCAAATGGTGCCTGGCATTAACCCCTGGGGAGCTGGATCGCGAATCGGCGCTGAAAAGCGCCGGTTCGCAATCCTTTCCCGGAGCTGGCCGACATCTTGGATGTCGGCCAAGCCTCCGGGAACTCCCCCTGAGGACTGGCGTCATCGTGCGTAGCACGATGACGCCAGTCCTGGACTTAACCCCTAACTGCCACCAACGGTGGAGATAGGGAGTTCCAATGAACTCCCTATCTCCCGATCCGTGGCAGCTAGGGGTTAAAGTTTGGTATGGTTGGATCGGCCAGAGCATGGCCGTTCCAACGATATCAAACACTACTGTGAAAAGTTTGTCAAAAAAAAAAAATGAAAAATAAAAATAAAAAAAATTAAAAAAAAAAAAAATTAAAAAAAAAAATAAACACTTTTTTTTTCTTTATTTTGGTTTGTTAATGCAGCAATATTGTTCCCATTTCAATTATAATGTGAACAATGATGCTGCACTAACGATTTTTGTATGCGGTGCGTTTGTTAAAAATAGTGTAATTTTCCCCAAAAAAAAATGTAACGAGACCCCATCTCTAATTTTTTTAACAAGCGCACCCCATACAAAATATAACCGCAATTGCTCGCATGTTAAAATGTGAAAAAAAACACTTTACACATTGTAAATTATTGAAAATACATATTTTATTGCATTTTTTGTTATAATATACAGACATGACATAACGTATACATATAATAATGACATATTATGAATCTACCGAGTCTGACGGAAAGAACAATATATAATATGTCTGGGTCATATACTAAAATAAGCCTTCAAAACACGTTTAAACATGATGAGCAAAACCGGTAAAAATGACCTCAGCACAGGGGCGGGAAAAGCCTCAGCAGCGAAAGGGTTAATGAATAGGATTCCAGACAATGGTTTATAATGGCCCAGTATTTATTTATATAAAGTTATCAGATCCCCTCTAAGGCCCCGTATATATTTATATAAAATTATCAGATCCCCTCTAAGGCCCCGTATATATTTATATAAAATTATCAGATCCCCACTAAGGCCCCGTATATATTTAGTGTATATAAGGTTATCAAATCCCCTCTAAGGCCCCGTATATATTTAAATAAAGTTATCAGATCCCCTCTAAGGCCCCGTATATATTTATATAAAATTATCAGATCCCCACTAAGGCCCCGTATATATTTAGTGTATATAAGGTTATCAAATCCCCTCTAAGGCCCCGTATATATTTAAATAAAGTTATCAGATCCCCTCTAAGGCCCCGTATATATTTATATAAAATTATCAGATCCCCACTAAGGCCCCGTATATATTTAGTGTATATAAGGTTATCAAATCCCCTCTAAGGCGCCGTTTCTCTACACTAAACAGGTTTAAGCTTGTTAGTCTTTCCTCATAATTTAACCCTACCATTCCCCTTATTAATTTAGTTGCCGTCTCTGCACTTTTTTTCTAGCACCATAACATCCTTGGTTAAGACAGGTGCCCAAAATCACACGGCATATTCAAGGTGCGGTCTTACCATTGATTTATACAGAGGCAAAATTATGTTTTCATCCCGAGAGTGAATTCCCCTTTTAATGCCAATACTTTGCTGGCCTTGGTGGCTGCTGTTTGACATTGCACATTGTTACTTAGTATGAAGTCTATGATTATTCCCAAATCCTTTTTCTGCTTTGATTTCCCTAACTCAGTACCATTAAGGCTCGTGTCAGACGAGCGCAATGATCATGTCCGTGTTGCCACACATTTGTATGTCCGTTATAGCACATAATAATGATCAGTAGAGACCACACACAGAAGTAGGTCCACACAGAACTGCGCACACAAATGGATGTGGCACGGACACAATTTAGGCATGAACGTAAATCCGCTAGAACGGACGCACAGAGTGCGCTATGTCCGCATAGCTTTGTGAGTGAGTGATGAACGAGGTCAGACAGACTGCATTTGTGCGGCCAGCATTTTTGACGGACAAAATGGTTCTTCATTTAATTTATTTTCCCTTCTACAGCCGTCAAAAATAACGTCAGTCAGAATAACGGACTGTGTGGCCACTACCGCATCTTCCGTCAGAAAGTACGTCCGTACTGCACGGACGCACAGTCCGTACAAAATGCGCTAGTCTGACACCAGCCTTAGGGTATATGGTGCTTGTGTGTTCTTCACTAGGGATGAGCTGTTCGGGTACGGACGGTTCGGAGTTCGACCCGAACTTTGGCAGTTCGAAAGTTCTCGAATTTTGAACTTTTTGGGCGTGTTCGGTTCGAGTTCGAAAAAAAAAGAAATTTTGAAAAAAGTATAGAAAATGCTTAAAAAATTACTAAAAAATCTAGAAATAAAGAGACTACTGCAGAATATTATAAGCAACGGTTTATTAGATATTGAATTAAAAACTAATGTGTACGTGAAAAGATTATCAACTCTAAATGACCTCTGTTCACAAACGGGCATAACACCAGGTGTTTTTAGTCTGATAATCAATTTGATACATTGTACACCATACTGAGGGTGGGGTGGTGTCTGCTTCTGATTGAGATTTGAGAATTAATTTCCCTAAAACATCCTAATATGCTGCATTTAACCCTTTCGCTGCTGAGGCTTTTCACACCTCTGTGCTGAGGTCATTTTTACCGCTTTCACTCATCATGTTTAACCGCGTTTTGTAGCCATATTTTGATATATGACCCAGACATACTATATATCGTTCTTTCTGGCATACTTGGCAGATTCATAATATGTCATTATTATATGTATACGTTATGTCATGTCTGTATATTATAACAAAAATGCAATAAAATTTGAATTTTCAATAATTTGTTATGTGTAAAGTGTTTTTTTCACATTTTAACATGCGATCGTTTGCGGTTATATTTTGTATGGGGTGCGCTTGTTAAAAAAATTACAAATGGGGTCTCATTACATTTTTTTTTGGGGAAAATTTTGCTTTTTTAACAAACGCACCGCATACAAAAATCGTTAGTGCAGCATTATTGTTCACATTATAATTGAAATGGGAACAATATTGCTGCATTAACAAAACAAAAACAAAAAAAAACTTGTTTATTTTTTTTTTTAAATATATATATATTTTTTTTAAAAACATTTTTCATGCTCATGTTTGGTATCCTTGGAAAGGCCATGCTCTGGCCGATCCAACGATATCAAACATTAACCCCTAGCTGCCACGGATCGGGAGATAGGGGGTTCATTGGAGCCCCTATATCCACCATTGGTGGCAGCTAGGGGTTAACTCCAGGACTGGCATCATTGTGCTATACACGATGACGCCAGTCCGCAGGGGGAGTTCCTGGAGGCTTGGCTGACATCCAAGATGTTGGCCAGCTCCAGGAGAGGATCACGATCCGGCGCTTTTCAGCGCCGATTTGTGATTAGACTCCCCAGGGGTTAATCACAGCCACCGTTTGGAAGGGCAGCCTTCCAAACGGTGCCTGGATTAACCCTCTGTCCCCGGCGATCGGGAGGGAGAGAGGTCCGAAGGACCTCCCCCCTCCCTTTCAGGCGCTTCCTCCGCACATGCGGAGGGGGGGGCGCCTGAATTAGATGTCATCGCACAGCCGCGATGACATCTAATTGCTCCGCCGGGGTCCCGGAGTGCTGGGCTGACATCCAAGATGTCAGCCCGCACCGGGGGGCGCAGCAATCCACCGGAATCCGGCGGATTGCTGCCTCCTGTGCATGGACGCGCTGAGCGCGTCCATAGCACAGGAGAACCACTTGGCTGGACGCGCTGAGTGCGTCCATAGCAGCCAAGTGGTTAACTGGTGTTTGAAAAAAATTCAAAATAACATCTAAGGCTAGGGTCAGATGAGCACATTTTGTACGGACTGTGCGTCCGTGCAGTACGGACGTACTTACTGACTGACAACAAGGTAGTGGCCAAACAGTCCGTTTTTTTCACTGAAGTATATTTTGACTGATGTAGCAGGGAAAATAAATTAAAATGAAAAAACATTCTGTCCGTCAAAAAATGCTGGACGTATAAATGCAGTCCATCTGACCTCGTTTCATCACTCACATACAAAGCTACACGGACGTTGCGGACGTGGCGCACTCCGCACGTCCGTTCTAGCAGTATTACGTTCTTGTCTAACCTGCGTCCATTTGCTGCGTCCGCCATGCATCCGCACTTCCGTGCGGACGTACTTCGTGTGTGGGGCTCCATTGGTCAGAATGCTATGCTGCCACGGACGTACAAATGTGTGGTAACACGGACGTGATAACTGCGCTCGTCTGACCCCAGCCTTAAGCAATGTTATTTTTCACCTCGGGATTAAACATTCACAGGGTTATTCAGAGAGCGGTGAAAAGCAGGAGAATAACTGGAGAGAAGTGAAAAATTCTAGGTCAAAATAGCCAAACCAGAAAAATTCTCCCATTTAACTCACTTTCCAAATTGGCTATTTGGTCTAGATTGTTCTCTTCTCCTGCCAGTTCTCCTGGCTTTCACCTCTCTCTCAGGGTTGTTCAGAGAAAGGTGAAACCAGGAGAATGGCAGGAAAAGAGAACAATCTGGACCAAATAGCCGATTTGGAAAGTGAGATAAGGCTAGGGTCAGACTAACGCATTTTTCACAGCGACCGTCAAAAAGTGCGTCCGAACGCATTGCCTTATTTTTTCACGGAATGCGCGAAAACGGCCATACGATGCACATTTTTGTGCGTGATTTTTTACAGATCCAAACCAGGAAACTTTGGGTGTCTGGACGTTATGTTGGCCGGACATGAGCTGGGTCTGACGTCCCAAATCACGCACACACGCCGCTAGTGGACGCAGCGCACTCTGTACGTCCGTACTAGCGGTTCTGCATTCTCGAAAAAATGCGTTCATTTTCCACTTGCGTTGCGCAGCCGGACTTTCGTGCGACTGTACTTCGTATATTGGCCGTCATTTGCTGCTAGTGCGGCAGTGATTAAGTGCGCCTAAACGCATGTTAAAAATTCGCTAGTCTGACCCTAGCCTAAATGGGAGAATTTTTCTGGTTTGGCTATTTTGACCTAGAATTTTCCATTCTCCAGTCATTCTCCTGCTCTTCCCTGCTCTCTGAATAACCCTGACAGGGTTATTCAGAGAAAGGTGAAACTCAGGAGAATGACTGAAGAGAAAATTCTAGGTCAAAATAGCCAAACTAGAAAAATTCTCCCATTTATCTCGCTTTCCAAAGCGGCTATTTGGTCTAGAATTTTCCATTCTCCAGTCATTCTCCTGCTTTTCACCGCCAAAAAATCAGTAAACTTTTTCTGCGTATCCGAAAATGTCTCCTCTTTTCATACAGACTGCCGCCCCAAGCAGTTGTTTATGGATAGATTAAAGGAAAAGCATTTACCGTCATTTGAAATGTCATTTTTGGGTTTTTACATATTTCTATACATCCTAGAAATCCGCCACTTCACGGGCAGGTTATGGGGACCTCCTAGGCACGATATTTGAAGGAATTTCTCATTTTTATTTTTAACCCTTATTTCATGGAAAACTCACTGCTCGTGAAATAGGCTTTTAGGTCTCTTATTGGAGGGGGACCTCGCCCACGTGTAGATGTCCTTAAATTTTCTTATGATGGCGTGATGCACCTCAAACACAAAGCATGTGTTTACCGACTGAGGAGGCTTGCAGAACGCAAGTGAAACGCGTTTCGGATTTTTTTCGGATTTATTTTCGGATTTTTTATGTGTATAACCTGATTTATTAAAATTTTATTTATTTTTATATATTCCATTTTCCTTATTTTTTATCTATTCCATTTTCCTTATTTTCGGAATTTTTTGGAGATATATCCATTCAATTGGAGGAAGGACCCCCTCTGATCAACTAGAGGTCCATATGCTTTATTTACAGAGCCATCATCCCAGAAGGCTCTGAACCACGTGAGTTGATCATTGTTGTTTACATATATCTATTTGCCTATCATAATGCAACATAGCAATATGCTTTGTGTTTGAGGTGCATCACGCCATCATAAGAAAATTTAAGGACATCTACACGTGGGCGAGGTCCCCCTCCAATAAGAGACCTAAAAGCCTATTTCACTAGCCATTGGGGGCTACATCTTTGTGAGTGTGATCATCTTCACTATTTTGTCTGTGATACTCACCATACTGTACTACGCGATAAATTTCTCTTTTCATATAGGACAACGTTATCATATATCCGGTTTTTCTGAATGGGAAGGCCCAATCTTGTTCTGATAATTCCCAAGCTAAGTTTATCTTTATATTTATCTTTGTATACATTGAGAGTTCTTTTGTTATCAAGTATGTCCTGGGTGGCGAGTATGTAGTGTTAGGTATCTTCTTGCCCAAGGATACTTACTGGAGGGGTACTCTTGCCAGGATTCAAACCTGTGTCTCCACAATCTCTACGGTTATAGAGCAGTGATGTCACCTCTACTCCACCCATCCAGCCCTGGGGCTTTGCTCACATTCACTTTAGTTGCTGCAACACCTTTTCTTGAGTCAAACAATCATATTTTATTAGTAAGTTTTGTTAAATGATTTGCATGTCTCCTGTTATAGATTTCTCTGATAAATATTGAAAAATAATCACTCAAAATTTCTGCCTTATCTCGATCTTAAGTTAATAACACCCCCCTTAGATTTTAGTGAACCTACACTTTCACTCTTGTGTTTTTTAGAATTTATGTACTTAAAGAATCTTTTAGCGTTGGTCTTGCTCTCTTTGGCTATTTCTCTTTTTCATTTTCTAGTTTAGCCCATCTAATCACTTTTTACATGCTTTATTGGCTGCCCTATATGCTTTAAAGGATGCCTCTGATTTATCAGATTTAAAAGCTTTAATTGCCTTCTTTTTATTTTTCATTTCCTTGGTTACTTTCCTACAGAGCCACATTGGTTTCAGTCAGTTTATTTTATATTTATTAACCAGTGGAATACATTGTTACGTGTACTTTTCTAGTGTTAGTTTGAAGATATTCCACTTATCCTCTGTGTTTTTCCCATGAAAGAGTTTCTGCCAGTCGATGACATTGAGAGCTTCCCTTATTTTAATGAAGTTGGCCTTTTTAAAATTATGTTTTAGCATGCCCCTATGGATGTGCTGTTTTGAGTTTATTTTAAAAGACGCCATATTATGGTCACTGGTTTCCAACTGCTTCCTTAATTGAATGTTTGAGAAAAGATCCACATTGTTTGTTATAACCAGATCCAGACAGGTATCCTTTCTAGTTGTCGGTTCTACCAGTTGTGTCATGAAGGTATCATTTAACAGGTTCAGAAATCGGATTCCCTTCATTGAATTACTAGTCCCGCTATCTCAATTAATGTCCGGGTAATTAAAATCTCCAATACTTAAAGTGCTACCCAGATGTGCAGCCTTCTTGATTTGCACTAACAACTGTTCTTCCTCATCATTATATTAGGTGGTTTATAGCATATGCCAACCAATAGTTGAGTTCCCTGTTTATTCCCCGGCTGGGTGGAGTAGAGGTAATGTCACCACTCTGCATGGAGAGAGCCTGTGGAGTCATGGGTTCAATCCCAGCGAGCAACCTCTCCAGTAAGCGTCCTTGGCAAGACACCTAACGGTACATACTCGCCACCCAGGACATACTTGAAAACGAGAGAAATCTCAATGTATCCTTCCTGGTAAAATCCTTTCACAAAAAAAAAATAGACATTTACCCATGCAGAATCCACATTTCC